>APFE031307208.1:1042-49534 GCA_000404065.3 Pinus taeda
CTTGATTTTTCATTATATTCCTTTCAATGTTACAATACATATTTATACATGCCGAAGCATCCAATGCCATGGACCGAAAACCATCGCATCCAAAACTATGGACCGAAAAACCATAGGTAGGTTCGTCCAACCTAATATAGGGTCCAAAAAAAAAAATTTCGGGGCGCTGCCCCAAACCCCGTAGAGGGGGGTTCCACCACCCCTCTAACCCCCCAGTTCACTACATAGGTTAGTCATGGAAAGAATATAACACAACCCAACATAAAGAATGTTTCAATATTGATTATACAATTGGGACCAAACAAAGGAAATAAAGTAAAATAAAATGGAAGAAGAATGATAGAAGTAGACCTTGAAAAGGAAACAAGAAGAAACAAAACAAATGAGGAAAAGGGTTGAAGAGTTTAAATAAAAAGAGATAAGAAAGAATGGATATGGAAGATATAAATTCAAAACCAGAAGATTAGATAAAGGAAATGAGAAAAGGAATAAAACAAAATTGAGCCATTAAAAAGATTAAAATAAATAAAGAAATAAAAGGGTAACATGAGAACTATAATAAATGGGATGATTATTCTAATAACTAAGTCACGAGCACCAAATGGGGACTCAATAAGCCCGGGAAAAAAAGAAATAAGAAGAGAATAAAAGAGAAAAGCAAAGGAACATAGTGGAATACCAAGAAGAGAGGAAAGAAGAAATATGAAAAATAGGGAGGAATGTAGAAAGTAAGAATAAAGGAGCAAGAAGAGAAAAAGAAATAGGAAGAGGAGGAAAACAAGGAAGATTAGAAGGAAAAAAATATCCATGTATTAATCATAGCGTATATATATATATATATATATATTACCATGTCGCCAAAGTACTATCTCTTTATAATTCTTCGCATTATTATTTCTATGAATAACATTATGAAAATAATGACAAGGCCTATTAATCAAACATTAAAAGAAAACAATATTCGAAACTTTAATGTATATCAACATATAGGATTCATGAATATTAGCGGAATTGTTTATATGCATATTTGATTTGAATTACGGTTTTTAAATGAATTAGATTTATATTTTCCAGTACTATGTTGGACTGGTACTTAAATGAAACTCGGCTTTAGCCTCGAGACCCGCCATTTGGCTCATGTACATTTAATGGACCTAGTTGTTTCGGCCTAGCCGACAGTCTGGCGTACTCCAGGTTTTCCACTTCCTGCGCTGCAATCGGGATCCGCATTCCCCATCGACAGCTCTTTGTTTCTCATTAGATCGAACGGTGCTGGAGGGATTAGTCCTTCATTTCCTAGGTGTATTGCCTATGTCTGGTCATTGTGTCAATCGAGGGTACGATGAACTTTGGTGCTGTCCAGGGTCTTATGGTTTTGATTCGATTTCACCTAGTTACCTCACTCGTAGTCATGGTTAACTTGCCTATCGTCTCCGGCCTTTGGCATCATGGCTTTGGTTTAGCTTTTCTAACCACTGCAATTGATTTCTTTAGTTCTCTGGATTCCAATCTTCTGCAACAGGGTCTTCATAATGCTCTTGACTGGTAAGTGTACAATATTTTTCCACGTTTTCTCCTTCTTGAGGATTATTACAGTTTTTGTTTAAGGCTAAGCTCTAATGTTGTCTTTCCAACTGGCTTGGTGGAAGGGTTACAGGCGCAGAGGTTTTTTGGAGGTGTTGTGGAGAAACCCTCTTACTAGCTTCAACTTACCAAGGGGTTGAACCTACCTTGCACTAGGTATTTAACTCCTTTTTATCTCTCTTTGTATGGAAAGATCTTGCGTCCAAGGAGCCAACGTTTTTAAAATTTCAGTTATTGATTTCGTGTAGGTTTTTGAGCTATTTGGAGCTATGATTATACTAATTAGGTTTCATGATTGTTAGCTGTAACTGTCTTTATGGCTTCAGCCCATACATTGTAAATTCGGACATTTTTACCCAGGCTACTACTTTGTAAAAGGCACAGTTTTTTGAATCTCTAATATATATATATATATATATAGTTTTGGCTCACTACTATAGTATTTCTCTATGTCAATACATTATGAACATATGAATGGTTTGATTGTTTAATATTATAGGTTTTCATTAAAGTTTTTTAATACTTATTTGAATTGTAAATCTGAAATCTTCGAGCCCACATAGTTCAGAATTTTCTTTGTTTTAATATATGGAAAATGTGCATATTATCGTTCTACACAGAGTCTAGTTCTTGATTTTGTTTTGTTGAATGTTACAGTCTGCTTGTAACCTATAGATATTGTGGTTATTTTAGGGCATTTCTGCTCTTAGTGTTGTACTTTCCCTTCTAAGTCTTATATGGGACTTGGTACTATACAATTTCCATAGCATAATAGAATGTATTGGTCAACTAAGGTTTTACGCTTGAAATTTCATATATGGGGAAAGAAATATTAAAGGATTTTGATTTTTAATGGGTTTACTTATGCGGATAAGTAGTTATAACTAGTATTGGTTTTTACTCCTTTGTATTGAAGATTTTCTTCTTTGCGGTAACTTTGATTTACTTGAGACTTTTGGATTTAATTTCCTATACAATGATGATTATTGTGGTTCTTTCTAGCTAATTTTATTAATCTACGTTATAAAGCTCTATCTGAGATTTAGTTGTACTTGCTACTGATCTTATATCCGTTATCATTTTTTCTTTCCTAGTACTCTATTTAGTATTCGTTATCTTTTCTTAATATTTGCACTACAATTTCATTTTGAATATAGAGATGGTTCCTTTTTGTTTTTTTTTGTTCCTTCTATTCGTAACTCATTATTCATGGAATACTTGAAGAAGAAATCTATCTCTTAAGTATAGAATATCCTACTGATACTTCTCTTAAATTAACCAATCTATAGTGATTAATTCATTTAGTAAACTCATATTATAGGCTTATTTATGTAAATAACTTCTATGCTTAACACAAGAAGATTTTCACTTATCTAAATATGTTGCTTCCAGAATTTGGTCTATAATTAGACTTGCACTTTGTTTTTCCTCCCTACCGCGAGATCTACTGTTCCAACAAATCTCCCCCTGCACTATCCCTGATTCCAAGGAAAATTCTTCTCTCCTTAGAGACCTTGTTTTCCAGCTATTTGGTCTTAATTAGAGGTAGTTATCACAGACTGTCTAACCTCTCAACACAGTTCTTTCTCCTCTTTTCTCTTATTGATCTTAGATACCCCTATCCTCTTGATCTCTTTGAGTAAAGATACTCCAAGATTTAGTTTTGGGATATATAACTATCTTTCTTAACTAATTAACCAAAAAGAAACAATATTTGCTAATAACTATAAAATTCATCTTTCCATAACTAAATTCAAGAATAGTTTAAAATTTAAAAATAGTAACAGTTTGTTTCGTTGCAATAAAATAAATATTTACGTTAACGAGGGATATTACATCTTCCCCTCATAAAATGGAACATTATCCCGATGTTCTTCTTTTGCAAATAGACCTCGAAAGTTTTCTTTCATAACCTGCTCATCTTCCTGGGTGGCCTCTTCTGGCGCATAGTGCTGCCACTGCACTTTAACTTGGGTGATAACTCATTTACGTTGTGTTATTTCTCTCTGATCTAGTATAACCAGAGGTGCGACCAAGAACTGACCTTTCGTTTTGACCTGAACATAGCAACAAAATGCGTTAAGTTATTAACCAGTTTGTTTAATACATCTTTAGAGAGAATATATATATATATATAATATATATATTATATATATATATATATATATATACTATATATATTATATATATATATATATATATATATATTACCTAAATGTCTTGCCATTTGATTACATAATTAGCATCATAAACATATTTCTTAAGTAGAGAAACATGAAAGCCATTGTGTACACGAATGTGACTGGGTAAGGCAAGTTGGTAAGTCACCAGTCTGATTCGAGCCAGGATTTGGAATGGCCCATAAAATCGGGGTGCTAATTTAGCACATCCAGTCCATTGCAAGGTGCTTTTCTTGGATCATACTCTAATGTAGTCATGATCCCCTACTTGGAATTCCCGAAAGCTCCTCTTCTGATCAATAAAGTTATTTTTCCAGTCTTGAGTAGCTTTTAAATTGACTCGTACCTTTTTCACCATTTCTTCCATTTCTTCTAACATGTCTGACCCTAGCATCAGCTTATCCTATGGTCCACTCCAACTCAAAGGTGTCCTACACTTGCACCCATATAATACCTCAAAGGGACTCATCTGTAAGGATGTATGGTACCTGTTGTTATAGGAAAACTCTACGAAGTGTAGATAGTACTCCCACTTGGTGAGTTGCTACATTACATAAGTTCATAGCATGTCTTCAACAACTGGATTTACTCACTCAATTTTTCCATCTGTTTGAGGATGATATGCAGTACTGAAGTGCAGTTGTGTGCCCAATCCCTCTAACAGGGCCTTCCAGAAGGCTGATGTAAATTTTACATCTCAGGAAGAAATGATCATCTTGGGGATTCTGTGTAATTTAAAAATGTTCTGCATAAAAATATTATCAATTTGGACCACTTTATAAGTTGATTGGGCCGGTATAAATTGAGTAGACTTTCTTAATTATTCCACTACCACCATGATGGAGTCATTTTTCTTTCTTGATTTAGGCAGTCCAGTAATGAAATCGATGGATATTATTTCCCATTTCCATTCTAGGATAGGCAGAGGGTGAAGTAATCTTGTTGGGTGTTGGTTCTTAGCTTTCACCTGTTGGCACTCCAGACACCTAGCTAAATATTATGCCACCTCCTTCTTCATACCAGGCCAAAAAAATTCCTTCCGCAAGGCATAAATCATTTTCTGGTATCCAGGGTGGCCTGCATAAGGAATCTTATGGCAGTATCTAAAATTAATTTTTTCAGATGTTTCTGGTTAGGACATATATCCTCTTCCTATAAATCTGTAAATTTTCTGCATTTATTTCATAACCCAGTTATTGTTCATATTTGTTGGGAATTTTTGCTTGCTGCCATAAATTTTTATATGCTGGACCTGCATGGTTGATTCATGAATCTGCTCAAAACAAGTAGTTCGTGATTCACTAAAAGAAATTTTATATAAACAATTTACCTTTCGACTTAAAGCATCTACCACCCAAATGATTGATTTTGAAATCAAATTCACTTAGGAAATCTGCCCAACGAGCTTGCCTAACATTTAAATTGGGTTGTTTGAAGTAGTTAATCAGACTATGGTGATCAATCATCAATAGAAATTTCTTACCCAATAGGTAATGCCACCACATTTTTAAGGCATGAATTACTGCTGTCAAATCCAAGTCATATGTTGAATACTTTTGCTCATAATCTTTGAGTTTTCTTGACTCGTAGGTAACCACTCTACCTTCTTGCATTAATACGCCACCTGCACCTTCCTTTCTATCATTCATACAAACCACATATTCTTTGTTGGGATTAGAAATGCTCAAAATGGGTGTTGTGGTAAGTAGATGTTTGAGTTGATCGAAGATCCTTTGACAGTTGGGGGTCCATTTGAATGTTTTTCCTTTCTTTTGTAGAGAGGTAATAGGATATGCCACTCTAGAAAAATCTTCCACAAATCCTCGATAGTATCCCACTAGACCCATGAATGATCTTATGTCAGCTACATCCTTTGGTACCGACCATTCCATAATACTTCTTATCTTTTCTAGATCTACAACAATTTCATCCTTGGTGATGACGTGTCCCAAGTACTAGATTTTCTACTTAAAGAAATCACATTTATTGTACTTGGTGTACAGTTGGTGTTCTCTTAAGACTTGCAGAACAATACGGAGATGCTCCTTATGTTCTTCTATGTAGATCAGTATGTCATCGATGAAGATTAATACAAATTTGTCTAATAACTAATGGAATATCTTGTTAATGAGGCACATGAAGGTTGTTGGGGCATTAGTTAGCCCAAATGGAAAAACCATGAACTCTTAATGTCCATAACAAGTCCTGACTGCAGTTTTTGCAATATCTTCCTCCTTTATTCTGATCTGATGATAACTAGAGCGGAGATCAATCTTTGAGGATATGATTGCACCTTTCACATAGTCAAATAAATCATCTATACAGGGAACGAGGTATTTGTTTTTAATGGTCAACCTGTCTAGCTTATGGTAATCCATGCACATCTGCAGGGTTTCGTCCTTCTTTTTAACAAATAATATCAGAGCTCCCCAAGGGGACACACTGGGTCGGATATAATTTTTATCAAGCAACTCTTGAAGTTGCATTTTTAATTCCATTAGCTTGGGTATGCTCATTCATTAAGGTGCTCAGGAAACTGGGGCAGCTCCCAGAATTAACTCAAATGTAAAATATATGTCTCTCTTTAGGGGTAGGTCCGGTATTTCCTCAGGAAATACATCTGAAAAATTTTGTATCACAGGTATATTCTCTAGTGATACAGATTTATCTTTAGAGTCAGCATACCTACTTGTATTGTGTAAACTTGGCAGCTTTTTCTGATGTATTTTGTTAATTGGGAGGTTGTTATAGGTCTTAATTGCAGAGGTTTTTGAACACCTTGAATTTCCTGCCTCTCCCCTACCTCATCTCGGTACCTACTAGTTTTTGTTTTATAATTTATGAGGGACTAGTGTTTCTCTAACCAGTCCATGCTTATAATAATGTTATATGACCCCAGGGGTAACACATTCAAATCAGCTATGATAGGTTGACTCGCTAATTTTAAAGGATTGCTATTGACTTTAGACAAAACTCTCCTTTTTTCTACTATGGTTAGCTGCACTAACTGCGGATTTTTAAATTTCACAGCTTGCGACTTACATTGTTCCACTATCTTGGGACTAATGTAACTTAAAGTAGCCCCGAGATCTATTAAAATAGAACATGTTTGGTAAAAAATAATACCTTCAAATTCAACCATGGTTGGCTGAAATTATGCTTGATGATCTTCAAGGATTGCATTAATTTTAGGAATGCTCCTTGCCACTTCTCCCACAGTAGATGCCTCTTGTATTTGTGAGATCTGATCTGCTCCCTTGCGGTGAGGACAATTTTTGACATAATGCGGGCCTCCACATCCCCAGCACTGTGTAGGTGTTATGTTAGTTAATTCTGCTTCATTTCTTCCAGCTTTCTCATTTGTCCTGGTTTCACATGGTACTTTAAATCTGGGTTGATTACTATTCACATTTCGGTTGGTTTGACCTTTATAAAAACCCTTATTGTTTGTGCCCTTATTCCCCTTGTGGTTGGGAACAAATTTACTTCCCTTCTTTTCAACCAATCTCTTTCTCATGTCTCCCTTTGGTTTATTTTGCTAATAACAGATCTGTGCTTTATGAATAACTTCGTCCATGGTTTTTGGGTTGTCAAATTCCAATCATTCTTTCATGAACAGAGGAAGACTACTGATAAACGTTGTACTTTTTCTTTTTCTTCACGAATATAAGGGACGTATCGCAATAATGATGTAAACTTTGTTATAAAATCATCCATGGTCATTTGGGCCAGGTGGAGATCATGAAATTCTTTTGCTTTCTCATCATAAAATCTTTATGTTAGATATTTTTCCTTAGAATATTTCTGAAATTTCTCCCAAGTTATGTTTTTCTCATTGACTCTACGAACTGTTTTCATTTCCTCCCACCACAATGTGGCTTTCCCTTGAAGCCAGAAAATGGCCAGATGGGGCTTCAAATTAGAATCATACTCGTACATCTAGAAATACTTGTTCATATTAATTAACCATGCTTCCGCCACCTCTTCTTATTCACCATCCAAGAGAGGAGGCTTGATTTTCCGAAACATCCCTTGGATTTCAATTTGTTGCTTCTTTTCAGTCTTGTGATCGAACAAATTACTTGATTTTTCTTCTTGGTTTTCTTCACCTCCTTCCATCTCCACATTTCAGTTCGGAACTCTTGTCTCCTAGTCATATGGTCATGCTCAGGGCTGGGAACTAGTGGCCGATGATTATGTTTATCTGGTAGGCATTTTAGGATCTTTTCTTGTTCCTGCATCAATCTTTCGTTGTCTGCTTGGAGCCGGGCCACTTCACCTTTCAATGCTTGTACAATCGACCGGACATCTATATTGGAATTTTACGGCTCATCGCCTAGCTACAACCAAACCTTAGGATTTCCTTCCTGAAATGATGTTGGTCCTATTTCCATTACGAAACTGTGTGGTAGGTTCCCAGTCGCCTCATGCTGACTGTTTGCTGCCTCCTACCTGAATATCACTGAGTTTGTTGCCTTACTTTTGGAAACCTAAGCGCTCTAATATCATATGTAACACATCCATGTATTAATTATAGCATATGTATAAAAAAAAATTACCATGTCGCCAAAGTACTCTCTCTTTATAATTCTTGGCGTTATTATTTCTATGAAAAACATTATGAAAATAATGACAAGGTCTGTTAATAAAACATTAAATGAAAACAATAGTCAAAACTTTAATGTATATCTACATATAGGATTCATGAATATTGGCGGAATCATTTATATGCATATTTGATTTGACTTATGGTTTTCAAGTGAATTACATTTATATTTTCTAATACTATGTTGGATTGGTACTTAAATGAAACTTGGCTCTAGCCTCGAAACCTGCCATTTGGCTCATGTATATTTAATGGACCTGGCTGTTTCGGCCTAGGAAGTGGTTCGACGTACTCCATGCTGTCCACTTCCCATGCTGCCCTCAGGATCCACCTTCCCCACCGACGGCTCTTGGTTGCTCATTCAATCAAATGGTGTTAGAGAGATCAATCCTTCATTTCTCAGGTGTATTTCCTCTCCCTGATCATTGTGTCAATCTAGGGCACAACGAACTCCTATTTTGTCCATGGTCCTATGGTTTCGATTCTATTTCACCTGGTTACCTTGCTCGTAGTCGTGGTTCACTTGCCTACCATCTCGGGCCTCCAGCATCACAGATTTTCTCTAGCTTATCTCACCATTTCAATTGATTTCTTCAGTGCTTTGGATTCCAATCTTCTATGATGGGGTCTTCATAATGTTCTTCACTGGTAAGTGTATAGTATTTTTCCATGTTTTTTCCTTCTTGAGGATTATTACAGTTTTTGTTTAAGGCGAAGCTCTATTCTTGTCTTTCCAACTAGCTTGGTGGAAGGTTTTATAGGTGCAGAGGTTTTTTTTGCGGCACTGTGGAGAAACCCTCTTACCAGCTTCAACTTACGAAGGGGTCGAACCTACCTTGCACTGGGTATTTAACTCCTTTTTGTCTCTCTTTCTATGGAAAGGTCTCGTGGCCAGGGAGTAGTAGGTTTCTAAAATTTCAATTATTGATTTCGTGTAGGTTTCTTAGCTATTTGGATCTATGATCATACTTCTTAGGTTTTATGACTGTTAGTTGTAACTATCTTTACAGCTTCGACCCATGCATTGTAAATTTGGGTTTTTTCCCCAAACCGCTACTTTGTAAAAGGTATATATATATATATATATATATATATATATATATATATATATTATATTATATAATAGATATAGATATCATATAGATATAGATATAGAATAATATATATATATATATAGTTCTAGCTCACTACTACAGTCTTTCTCTATGTCAAGACATTGTGAACATATGAAGGGTTTGATTGTTTAATATTATAGGGTTTTAGTAATGTTTTTTAATATTTATTTGAATTGTAAATCTGAAATCTTTGAGCCCTCATAGTTCAGAGTTTTCTGAGTTTTGATATATGGTAAATGTGCATATTATCATTCTGCACAATCTAGGTCTTGATTTTGTTTTGTTGAATGTTTCAGTCCGCCTATAACCTATAGATATTGCAGTTATTTCATAGCATTTCTGCTCTTAGTGTTGTACTTTCCCTTCTAAATCTTGTATGGGACTTGGTACTAAATAATTTCCAGAGCATAATAGAATGTGTTAGTCAACTAGGGTTTCATGACTAAAATATCATATATGGGAAAAGAAATATTAAAGGATTTTGATTTCTAATGGGTTTACTTATGCGAAAAAGTAGCTATAACCAGTATTGGTTTTTACTCCTTTGTATTGAAGCTTTTCTTCTTTATGGTAACTTTTTTTTTTTTGTAAGCTGAGGTGGGACTCTTTCTATTACTTTATAGAAAATAAAACAGAACATAGTTCCAGAACATAATAACTTGCCCTCGTGGGGAAATCGAGTATTTTAACCATCTAAAATTTTTAATCACCGACCAGAAATAGAAGGCCCAAAGTCTTATTATCTTTGCAAGATGAACTAAACAGTCCTGAGTACTCCTAATCCTACTAGTCTGCATAAAGTAAATTCCCTTATCTAGAACATGCAAAAAACTATATTTAACTAAATTATGTATTTTCATATACATATCTTTCCTCAGACATCTTCAGTTGCAGGTTGCTGGTTCGCTCCTCCGTCTGCTCCCTGATGTTATCCCTTCAAAAGCTGTTGTAATTCATCCAGTTTCTTCTCTTGTCTTTCTAGAGCACTATGAATGAACCTCAGTTCCCTACGCAGCTCAGGGCCTCCCTGCGCTATTTCCACCATCTCAGTAGCAATTTGCTCTAGTGCTTTTGCCAATAACCTTTTCATTACCCAGTAAATGTGGAGAGGTTACTTGAACAGAGACATTCTGCTCCTGGTGTTGCCTGGGTCCTGTAGTAAGAATTCCCAATCCTCCATTTCTTCGTCAGATTGGCCTTGTAAATACTCCTCCTCCAGATGCTGCATAATTCTTCTGACCTCTGGGTTTGTATTCTGTTGATAAGCTCTCTCAGCCTGGTGAATTTTCTGCTCCATCGATCTCCTTGTTTTCTTTGTTGGTGCCGCTTCCTGCTTGGAATTCTCGCCTTTGTCACCTGCAATCCTGCTCTGCCTCCGACCTCTCATACCACCCGTGTCCGTCCTGCTTCCCGATCCCTTATCATTTCTTCTCCTGCCATATCTTCTTACGCGCTCCTCCTGCGATGCTGGCTGATCCTCTTTCAACTACTGGTTCCTAGCGCCTGTAGATATTTCCTGGGCTTTATACTTCCTGTAGGCTTCGCGACAGGGATCTACGTCCTCAGAATCGTCCTCAATCTCAAAAATTTCTGCTGGGAACTCCTCTTTCGCAGCAGCCTTGCCTTTCCTTTCCCTGTTCTTGTCAGTTGCAATATTCAGCTCCTCCGCCACCCTAGACTTCATCCTGGTCTCCATGCTATCTCTAGTTATACCACAGGGTATGTTCTGGTGCCGGTTAAAAATTTTCTTGTTTCGTTGTTTCGCTACTGTCCTGACCTCTGCGCTCTGAATTGGAAAGAAACAAAATTGTCGCCTTTCCTTACCCGTCTGGGTCCTTATAGCTTTTCTATCATCAAAGTGTGCCACTATATCGGCGATGCAATGCCGCCAATTATTAGCCGGGATGTTGCCTCTCCTGGCCATCATTCCTTGTTTATTGTTTACCGTCTGAAGATCTGACATGCCGCTCCACCATCCTCTCCGATCGCATGCATTAATTATTTCACGGTGGGAGTGATCCTGAGATATCTTCCACGCACGTCGTCGGTGTATTGCGCGGTGCATTACCATCATATCATCCCTCTGTCCAAACTGACCTGCATTCATTAACTAGGATCTCCAGTCCCATTCACCTATCCAACTCATTAATCCTAACATTCTCGTGCGTTGCCTGATCATGATCCTCATTTATAATCGTTGCCAAGTCTACCCAATCCCTGCTGGCACAAACCACTTTCCATTGGCTGCCTACCATGTTGTCTCGTCCTTTACAGCCCCAGTTCGCCAAGAAGTCGGCCGCGTGGTTCCCATTCTGCCTAACATGGTAAAATAATTTGTAATCAATCCTTCTTAGCAGACCTGCTATCTCTTGGACAATTCCGGCAGTCCTCCAACTACTTGTAATTCGTTCCTAATCTCTTCCATTGCTAAGTTTTTTCAATATTTCAATCGCAATCTGAGATTCACCAACTATTTCCAAGCTTGTATAACCATTTATGATTGCAATCCTCAGCCCCTGGTGGATCGCCCAAAGTTCCGCCTCATTATTCGTCATTTCCCCGCCCCATTCAGCATAAATCCACCTTACCTGTTTCTGACTATCGCGAAAAATGCCTCCGAAACCAGCATTTCTAGGATTCCCTTTCGATGCTCCATCAAAATTTAATTTGATGAAGTTATCTCTGGGGTAGATAAAGTTATCTGGGTTTTGGGCTCGTGCACTATGCCTGCTACCTTGCCTATGATAAACCATCTCATACTTTAAGTTTAAACTGTTCAGGATCATCTCCTCTGTTTGGTTCACTTTCCAGTCCTCCACGTCCCATTTCTCCACCAAGATTGTTTCCCTCATTAGACTAACCGCTCGTTTCCATATAATTTCCGAGTCTTTGGCTTTGTCCTGGAAGATCCAACGGTTCCTTTCTTTCCAGACCATCCATAGCACGAAGCCTGCAATAAGATCCCAAGCTCTGGTAACAACTTTACATTGGAATTTCTCCTTATTCCATTGGAAAATGATTGCGTTAATGTCTCTGAGAACTATCTCCGATTTACCGAATATCTTTCTTATATCCATCCATAATTTCTTAGTGAACGAACAGGTAATTAGGAGGTGATTACGGGTCTCTTCTTCGTTTTTACAGAGACAACATCTTGAAGGTCCGCTGAAGCCTTTTTTTTGAATTCTGTCCCAAGTTAGAATCTTGTTCTTAGCTACAAGCCATATGAATAGGGAGACTTTCAGCCACCATTTACTTCCCCATATAATTTTCCATTCGAGATTCTCCTCATCTATAGCCTGTGTGTCCGTTAAATAGTATGCCTCTTTGACAGTGAAAGAACCTTTCATGGAGTTCCCCCATCTAAGAATGTCCCTTCCTGTGCGAGCTTTAATTTTCCTGGATTCCACCTCTTTCATATATGCTTCTTGTTGCTCTTGGTTTAGATCGCAATCCCATTCAATTGGATCTATCCATTTTCTCCAGATTCCATCCAATTCATTATCTTTCCAATAATCTTTGACACAGTTTCGATTTCCCCCTATTCTTTCCTGTAGCTGTTGGACCATTTGAATTCTGTTCATTTTTTCCTTCTGCTGCCATTTTTCATCCCAGAAATTGGCTTCCCCTCCACCTCGAACTTCCCAGAAAATATGGTTTTCAACAATATCTCTATTCTGTTGAGCTAGATCCCAGATTGTTGAACCCTTGGGGGTTTCCCTCTATCTTAAAATGTCAACTGTTGTGTCTCGCATATTGTATTTGAGTCTCCAAATGGCTTTCCATAGATCGTTACCCTCCCTTAGCCATCGCCACCAGAGCTTCGCTCCTAACACTTTGTTGAGTTTTTCCAGGTCACGTAAACCCAATCCTCCTTTTTCCTTCCTCTCTGTAAGGTGTTTCCAAGAAACAAGGGCCCATTTTTTCTGATGATTCGCCCCTTCCCAGATGAACTTTCTCATGATCTCTCTAATTTTTGAACAGATTCCTACAGGGGCTGCCATTATCGACAGAGGATATATGGGAATAGCTTGGAGGACTGATTTCACCAGCACTATCCTCCCTGCCATGTTCAGAGTTCTAAAAGCCCAGTTCGCTACTCTGTTTCTCAATTTGTCCAAGACTCCTTGCCAATTTTTCAACTTTTTAGATGTGAAGTCCAGCAAATTCCCCAAGTATTTCGTAGGCAACTCTCCTCGTTTAAAGCCCAGCAGTCTTGTAAGATGAGTTTTAATCTGTTCCATCGTGTTAAATATAAATACACAGGATTTGTCTCTATTAATTTCCAGTCCGGAGGCTTCAACAAATAGGTCAAAAATCCTCTTTAGCTGTCTCACTTCTTTTACAGTTGGTTCCCCGAATAGCATAATATCATCAACGAATTGCTGATGGGTTAAAGGCAAATCATTACTCCATAGCTTCAAGCCCTTGATTTTGTTTGCTGCCTGTTCTTTTTTAATATATCTACCAAGGCCTTCTGCTGCCAATATGAAAAGAAACGGAGATAATGGGTCTCCCTGTCTAATTCCTCTAGACGCATTAAAAGTTTTTGAGGGGGTACCATTAACAAGTATGGAGAAGTTCGGGGTTGAAATTAGACTGTGAATCCATTTTACCCATCTCTTACTGAAGCCAAAACTTTCCAGGACTTCTTCCAAGTATTTCCAATTCAGTCTATCATAAGCTTTCGATAGATCTAGTTTAATCATCATGCCCTTTTGATTTTTCATTTTTAAAGAGTGGATGACCTCTTGGGTTACTACTAGGCCATCTAGGATTTGTCTACCTTCTACAAAACCCGTTTTTTCAGTAGATATTAGCTTATCCAACAGGGGTTTCAGTCTTTTGGCAATCAAGGTTGTTATTATCTTGTAAATAACATTACACGATGCTATGGGTCTAAACCCATTGGCATCTTCTAAATTATCATTCTTAGGAATCAAAGCATAGAAGGTGGAGTTAATAGCAGGCCATACCTTCTGGTTCATCCGAGATTCTTCTATCAATTCTAGGATTTCTCTTCCCAGAAAATGCCATCCCGCTTGGAAGAATTCGATCGTGAAGCCATCTGGACCTGGAGCTGTACCTTTTTTGATGGATTTTACTATTTCTTCTATCTCCTCTAAGTTGGCAGCTCTCATCAAAGCATTATTTTGGTCTTCTGTAACTAATCGTGGAATGGCTGAGCATATTTCCTTTATTGCTTCCGATCTGTCTACTATAGGCTCAGCTAGGATATCTTTGTGATGTTCCACCAGCACTTGTTCAATCCCTTCTTGCTCAACTACTCTTTCACCATTCTGGTCTTTGATGGACAATATCCTGTTTCTTTGTCTGTGTTAAAAAATTTCCTAATGGAAAAATTTTGTGTTTCTTTCCCCTTCCCTTAACCATTTTATTCTTGACTTCTGCCTCCATAGCATTTCTTCTTGCTTTCGCCTTTCCTCGAGTTTTCCAAGAATTATCCCTTCTTCTCTAATGCTTTCCTTTGTCCTACCTTCTGTTATTATCTTCTGTTGCAGTGATTCCATTTCTCCTTCTAGTTTTTGTTTTTCCTCCAAAATGTTACCAAATTCCTCCTTGTTCCATTTCTTGATTCTCCCTTTCAACTCTTTAAGTTTTAGTTGGAATGTATGCATCTTTCCTTTACCCTGGACTAAACTCTGCGTCCACCATTCTTCCATTTTCTTTATGAATCTCGGGTCCCTTAACCAAAAAGTTTCAAATCTGAAGGGTCTCCTTCCACGGTTCCTTTTAATATCCACCTCTAGTCTGATAGGCCAATGGTCAGATCCAAGAGATGGCATGATCTTCGCTTCAACGAAAACATCCTTGTTCATAATAGTTTCTGATACTAGGAAGCAATCAAGTCTCGAAGCTATCTGATTCTTGCCCCCCCTCCTATTGTTCCAAGTGCAGATTCCATTGATAGTTTGAATGCCTACAAGTCTTAAATCATCAATCATATCATTGAACATTTCCATGTATTGATCTGACTTTCTTATCCCTCCCTTTTTCTCCTCTAGGGATCGGATTAGGTTAAAATCGCCTCCTATAACCCATGCAGGCTCTCAATAAATTCTACGAATTGCTTTCATGTTTTTGTATAAAGCTTTCTATGGTAACTTTGATTTACCTGAGACTTTTGGATTTAATTTCCTGTACAATGATGATTATTGTGGTTCTTTCCAGCTGATTTTATTAATCTACATTATGAAGCTCTATCAAAGATTTAGTTGTACTCGCTACTGATCTTATATCCGTTATCAGTTTTTCTTTTCTCGTACTGTATTTAGTATTTACTATATTTTCTTAATATTCTCACTACAATTTCATTTTGAATATAGATATGGTTCCTTTTTCCTTTATGTTGTTCCTTCTATTTGTATCTCATTATTCATGGAATACTTGAAGAAGAAATCTATCTCTCAAGTATAGAATAACCTGCTAATACTTCTCTTAAATTAACCAATCTATAGTGATTAATTCACTCAGTAAACTCAAATTATATGCATAGTTATGTAAATAACTTCTATGCTTAACACAAGAATATTTTCACTTATCTAAATATGCTACTTCCAAAATTTGGTCTATAACTACACCTACACTTTTCTTTTCCTCCCTACCGTGAGATCTAATGTTCTAGCAAATCCCGCCCGTGCTATCCCTGATTCCAAGGAAAATTCTTCTCTCCTTAGAGACCTTGTTTTCCAGCTATCTGGTCTTAACTAGACGTAGCTATCACATACTAACTGACCTCTCAGCTCAATTCTTTCTCCTCTTTTCTCTTGCTAATCTCAGATACCCCTATCCTCTTGATCTCTTTGAGTAAAAATAATCAAAGATTTAGTTTTGGGACAGATAACTATAACTATCTTCCTTAACTAATTAGCCAAAAAGAAACAATATTTACTAATAACTACAAAATTCATCTTTCCATAACTATATTCAAGAATAGCTTAAGATTTAAAAATAGTAACAGTTTGTTTGGTTGTAGTAAAATAAATATTTACATTAATGGGGGATTTTATAAGAAGTAAAGGCAAGCTAAAGAAATTAAGAAGCAAGAGGAAGAGAAAGACAATGGAGTAGAAGTAGAAGATTGTTGGGGTACATGAACATTAGGACCATTCTTGACAACTTTTGATCACCTACTAGAAATTCCTTACCCTTTAGGGCCACTTTATATTTTTAGCTTTTTCCTATTTTCAGTAGAGAGTGCCATCTAGGATAAAATGTGGCAATGACTAGATATTGATTGGGTAGCGACATGTCTATTTCCTATCCATTAACATGCCTTCCTTATTATCTAATCACATTATACATGAACACACTTCCTTTTCTATTTTGGGAAACTTCCTTATCCATTGACCTTATCACCTTATCCTTTGACTTTTAGTTCTATTTCAAAGGGTTCTCTCTCAAAGGAGTATTAGGGATATGTATTCATGTCAAGCAATGACACCCAAGGTTTATGTAGTAATTCAAATTGGTTCTTTGATCTAGTTAGCCTATTTGAGTTCAGTTTCATTCTCTTCTTTCTTGTCTTGTAATTTCTAGTGCAATATTCTTTATACAACTATTTCTTGTGATTTTTCTTAAACTCCACAAAAATTTAGCTTAAAATATCAAAGGTATGGGGAATAAATTAGAATATGATTTACTAAATTCCCAAATACTTGTAGAATAATATATCATAAATGGGTAACACAATTAAGGGAACTCCACAATGCAATGTAGGAACTCCATGAGAATGAACCAAACTGATAAGAAATAATAAAGAATATAAAAAATACAAGGATACAACTGGAGAAATAACTCCTTGTGCTATAGGATTTGAACAAAATCCTAGCACAATTTGAACCAAAAGGTTACAAGGAAGAATCAATCACAACAAGTATGTTTAATATCTAAGTAGGAAACTCAAATATAACATCTCTATAGGAACATATATGTCACTTAGAAGGAGAAAAATAGAGGACAATCAAAGAAATTATAGACTATCAAGATAAAATGGGAATGTAGTTGTTTGGAAAGAGAAAGGAATTTGACTACTTGCTAGATTGAGCACAACTTGAAAAACCAATAATTGGAGAAGGAACTTACTTAGAGTATCTCTTACATGGTCCAATGTTAGTAGTTCAACTTGGGGAGAACAATTCATACATGAGAAATCAAAGAAACTATCAACCATATGTGAATCTATGTAAAGTTTGAGTTCAAAGTGAGAAGTCTCTAAGTATTTTTTTTTTCAAATATGTAAGCAAAATAAAAACAAAAAAAATAAATTAATTAGTTAAAAAACATTACCAATACCAAAAAAAAACAAAAAATTTAATATGAAAAATAAAAAAAAATAAAAAATAAATAGCGTTGATTATTATTTAAATACTCGAAGATATTGAGCAAAAAGAATTTGAAGAAATTCTTTACATAATAGAGAACCAATAATATCCAAAGGATGGCCTCTTCAATAAAAGCGACTAGTAGAAAACACAAAAAAAATAAAATAAAAACAAACACAAAAATGTATCCAAGAGGTTACCAAGGTTACCAAATGATATAGGGATGCATATTGTTAAAAATAAATACTCTTTAGCTATAAATAAAAAGACAACCGCTTATTCGGAAAAGCAAGCATAAAGGTGTATATTGAAGGATACAAGGTTTTCAAGGGCGAAAGAGTGTTGGAGTTAAATATCGACGACGAATTTTTTTTATCAATATAATTAAATTACTTTTTATTTTTGAAAAATTAAAATTAAATAAAAAATTAAATAAAAAATAAATAAATAAAAAATTTAAAAATAAAAAATAAAAAAATAAAAATAATAACATATTATATATAATATATATATAATATATATATATAATTTTAATTATCAAATTAACATTTATAAAACATTTTATTTACCTCTCATAACATACATCAACATAAAAATAAATAAATAAATAACCCATTTAAAAACACATCCCATTAACAGGCATCTTATTTACAACTTGTAACATTCATCAACATCAAAAATTAACTAAAACGTTGAAAAAAAAAACGAACGACGAAAACTGAGTATGAAAACACATAAAAAGACACACCCCAACATGATAAAAAGCCATAACTTGAAGTATAATAAAATTTGTCACGACGAATAACACGTATATTTTTTATACAAAACCTTAGCATTCCATTACTGAACTTGATAAACTTGAAATAAATACAAGACAATATCCAATTACACTCTTGGCTTGTTTTAGACACCACATATATATCTTGTACTTCACAGAATTTAGAAATTAATTTGGATTTCACAGGAATTTTTGAGAAATTTAATAAAGTTATGATAAAATTTCACAGAAATTTTTGAGATTTTTAAAACAAAGTTTTATAAAATTTTAAAAGATTTTGATAATACTGAATCCATTTTCAAACATAAAAAAAAAATCTTATTTTCTTTATTGCGGTCCGGAAAAAACAACAGAAAATACACTGAATGCGCACTGCCCTTGCAATCGTCAACGTCCCAACAAAGACACCTTTTGGCCGGTAATAAAGAATGAGGAAGAAACCCGAACAACTTTATGGTCGTTCGGCCATTTTTTCAAGCAACGTGCAAAGTGTATCATGTTTTCACAACGGCTGTAATCGCTGCACTCAATAATGGAGCAAGCAGTCAAATTAAGGTGGCCCGGTTCATTAATTTTAGCAAAGAAAAAACAACATAAAATGCACTGAATGCGTACTGCCCTTGCAACCGTCAACGTCCCAACGAATGCGTACTGCCCTTGCAATCGTCAACGTCCCAACGAAGACACTTTTTGGCCGGTAATAAAAAATGGGGAACAGATTGCAGGCAATGATAAACAGAAGTGAGTAGCGTAGTGGGTTGGTGGCAGTGAGTATATATATATATATAGTCTTCCACTTTTCTGTATATCCATCGTCCCTCATTCCACAGGCAGCAGATAATATGAGGCACAAGAATTCGTGCCAATTTCGTTTCTTTGCTTACTATTTCTTCCTTCTTCTTTAACAAAGGGATATATTCTAATCAGTGCGCTGGTAATTTGCAGGTTGCAGGGAAGGGTTGCGGTGATCACAGGAGGCGCCAGTGGAATCGGAGAGGCTACCGCCAAGTTGTTCGTGGAGAATGGAGCGAAAGTAGTGATTGCAGACCTTCAGGACGACCATGGAAACCGTCTTGCTCAATCCCTCGCTCCCAACGCCTGCTTTTTCCACTGCGATGTCTCCAAAGAGGCGGACGTTTCCGCCGTGCTGGACTTGGCGCTGGAGAAGCACGGACGTCTCGACATAGTGTTCAGCAATGCCGGAATCCCGGGCGGGCTATTCTCGTCCATGGCAGACGTCACTGTCGAGGATTTGGAAAGGGTCATTTCAGTGAATGTGCGCGGGGCGTATCTGTGCGCGAAGCACGCGGCCCGGGTGATGATAGCCACCAAAACCAGAGGTTCAGTTCTCATGACGTCGAGCATGGCGTCGGTGATGGCGATGCCCAACGGGCCCTCTTACACGGCGTCGAAGCACGCGGTGTTGGGGATTATGAAGTCGGCGGCCACGGATCTTGCTCCGCACGGCATCCGGGTGAACTGCGTTTCACCAGCAGGCGTGTCGACGCCCATGTTGATCGACGCCATGAAGAAGAGCATCCCGTCCTTCGACAAACAATGCGCGGAAGAAATGCTGGAGACGACGATGGAGTTGAAGGGTGTCACTCTGGAAGCCATTGATGTTGCCAACTCCGCTCTCTTTCTGTGCAGCGACGACGCCCGTTACATCAGCGGCCATAATCTTGTAATCGACGGGGCATTCACGTCTTGCAAAGCCTTCTCCACTGCAAATTCCATGGATTTTCTTCCCATCAAGTCCTTCTTCGATCGGTTCGCAGCAGCCAGTTCAAAGAAAATCCAGAGCGAAATGGATGGGCAGGTAGCTCCTCAGAAACCCAACGGTCAGTAGCTTTGAGGCAGCCTCCATCTGCTTTTCACCATTTCCTCTTCACAGTTTCTATTATTTTGACCGTAAAATCCTGAAAACATTGAGCGTGTAAAAGCATGACATGATGGAAGGAATCTATTTGTAATGGACAGATCAGCAGACATCACTAGAAACATGCATTGCTATGTAAGTGTGACCATTTTAAATACACGAAATCTGCAGAGTTTCAATAATAATTTTAAGGGAGAAGTTTAATAATTTTGTTTTAGACCATTTTAAGTGCTAACCTATATAATTTTGAATGCATTCTAAATTTTTATTTTTTATATATATGAATTTGTGACTTTAATACACCAAAAAAAACCTTAGATTGTATTTTTCTAATGCAATAAATAAAAATAATATATTTAAATATAATCATATATTAATATATTTTTTATAATCATTTGAAAGTAATATACATTATATATTTTTATAATCATTTCAAAGTGTCCCATGTATATATGATTTTATATTTTTAGTATTTTAAATAAATTAATATATATATATATATATATATATATATATATATATATTATTTTTAATCATATTTATTATAATCATTTCAAAAGTGATAAAATCATGAGAATTTTATTCTTATTATAATTTGAGTAGGTCTAATGGTTAAGAGCATGTGGTTCTTCCTACAAAGTCATAGGTTCAAAACGAGAGGTATAGAGTAGGGGTAAAGTATGTATACCTTCATACTCTACGGAAATGGGCCTCTTGTCCTACAAACAATAGGTCTCATACACCAATGTGGTGTATGGCTTTCTCGTAACTTTAAAATTGGATAATAATAATAAAAATATCAAAATAAATATTAAACTTTTAAATTTTAAAATCCTATAGAGTGACCATCATCATTATCTAAATGAATAATAATAATAATATCAAAATAAAATTCCAAAAAATCAATACTAATCTTTTACATTTTAAAATCCTAGAAAAAATATTCAATTTGAATAAATAGTGACCATCATCATTACTTAAATTAATAATTTTTCTTTATCAATTTAAAACTAGTCTAGATCCATTTTAACTCTAGACTAAATCTCTTTTCATTCTAAAAGAGGTTTGCATCTCACTAAATTTGATCCCTCTAGGTGCCTAGGCAAGTTTAATTCCCCCTTTAAATAGACTATATTACATGTGAATAAAATGGGTCAATATCATGGGTTCTCATACCAAGGGTCAATACCATAATGTTATTTTTGTTTTCACATTATTTTTTTGGACCAAGTTAATTTCTTTTACATGATTATTTTTTATTTTTATTTTATTTTTATCGAATTGAAAAATTAAAATTTTGTTTAAAAATTTATATTAAAAGAATATTATAATTATTTTGAAAATAAAAATATTACATTTTAAAATATTATAATTCAAAATATAGAGACTAAAAAATTTAAAATATAGACATCAAAAACTGCATACAATAACAAGACTATTTTAGTTTAATTTTATTATTAATAATTTTATTTTTATTTTTCATTTTTATATTATTCGAGTGAACCAAAATGTTAAATAAACAAGACAGGATATTACAACATTTCTATGATATTGGACTAGAGAGTGTCTCTTAATGCAATCAAATAAATATCTCCTCTATTTACTAAAACAATATTTGAATATAAATATTCAATTTCAGCAGATAATGATCATTATCACTATCTCAATAAATAAATTTGTTTTATAAATTTTAAAATAAAATAAATATCCTCTTTTTCTTAAAAAAAAATTATTTAAAATCTATATTTAAGCATAATATGCAATTTACTAGTAAAACTAATTCCAGTAGCGAATTGAAGGAAAATAAAATAAATATGGTATCTATTTCTTAAAATGATAACTAACCATAATTAGGCCGATAGGCCTTCTTTTGAAAGGGACCTTCGTCGTCCTTTTCATTTTCACGCTGACACTTGTCGTGTAAACTAACATTCGAAAATACATGAACCTTGTTGACGCGTGGATAGCAAATAAGGTTGGCGCATTAATATGGAGGAGTTTAGTTGGAACAAATATCTTTTTTAGCGGAGATCATGGCGGAGGTACGGTATGATATGGCCAAGATTCTATGGCACGTGAACACAGTGGAGCTTATGCCTGTTGACGAGGGTTTGATTAAGCACAAGCGGGCGCAGTTGAGAGAGCTTGCGGCACTTAATGGGACAATACAGGATGTTGAATTCTGCAGGCTTTGTGGTGAACCCGGTCATAGGCAATATGCTTGCCCTACAAGGCTTATAGGTTCCAAAAGTGATGTTTCGTGTAGAATTTGTGGTGATGGTGGTCATCCGACTATTGATTGTCCAATGAAGGAATCGGGGAAGAAGATGGATGATGAATACCAGAACTTTCTAGCTGAATTAGGGGGTGGCACTCCTGAGCCATCGGTTGCTAAAATGGGTGACAATGTTCGTCAGAATTAGACATTGTATCTCACTGGCTCACAAAATAGGAACCCTCCATGGAAAGAAAGCAGTGGAATGGGCTTGGGTTATAATGGAACGCAGCAAGGTCAGCAACCAAATAACTTTCAGTTTGGAATTGGATCAAAATTTTCAAAGGATCACGACGATTCTAATCTATATATAGGATACTTGCCACCTCAGATTGATGATGACGGACTAATTCAGTTGTTTGCACCTTTTGGCGACATTGTTGCGGTGAAGGTCATCAAGGATCGCTTAACGGGGGCAAGCAAAGGATATGGCTTTGTTAAGTTCTCTGATACTGCTTTAGCTGCACAGGTATTGTTGCATATGAATGGGTACCGTTTGGATGGGAGGGTTGTGGCAGTCAGAGTTGCAGGCAGGCTACCACAAGCTGGTTTTCCTGGAGGTGGCCAAACCCCAGTGCCTGTTATGTATCCTGGATCGAATCCCTCTGCAGCAGGTTATTCTTCACAACAGTTTCCTCCAAGACCACCGTCTGGAAATTCAATGGCAGCAGGGAACACAGTACCTGCTCCAGTTCCATGGGGCCCACCTGTTCCACCTCCACAATACAACCCTTATGCACCGCCTCCACCAAGACCCACTATGTATGGTGAAACTTATCATCCACAGGGGGGTACTTACCCTGGACCCCCCATGCAAGGACCTCCTCCACCTGGTACAGCCCATCAAAATATGATGCAGCCTCCACAATTCAGGGGACCTTATCCTGGGACCTGCACAGGGACCTCCTCTGCCTGGCCCACCACCTCAGAGTATGCCTCCTGCTGAACCACCTCAAAGATTGCCTCCAAGTGTGCCGCCTCAGAATTTGCCACCGCAAGCATCTTTTGGTGGCTCCCAACATGGAGGTCATCCAGGTACAGTCTCTAGTAATACTGGAAGTACAATGATGGCCATGCCGCAAGTTGGTCCTCCTGCGTATCCCCCTCCACCTCAGTATCAAGGTTATTATGGTGCTCCACCTCCTCCAAGTGCCCCAGCAGGTCCTGCACAGTGCATAGGTAGTGTTCCACCTCCATGGGTGGCAAATCCTGCTACGCCTCCGCCCCCTCCTCCATCATCATCAGAGACAACCTATGCTGTTGTGTCAGAATATGAGAAATTCATGTCTGAAATGGGACAATGATTTTTTTGGCAATTCTCACGATGAACAGGTAAGCTTGCCTATCAACCTGTGTTTATTTTTGTTTATTTGATTGATATACACAAGTTTCTATATTTTACTTATTTTGCTGATGGGACGAGTGGTTTGATTTGCATCATCTTCATCTTACGATATGTTGGACATGGTGTGGCATATAGTTGGTGATCTGTGAAGGTTTCTCTCATCATATACACGTTGTTTTACCTTGCACATTGTATCCACTGCATACTGAGATATGTCAACAGTTAGATGTGGAAGCAATGTTTTTGCTTGATAGAATGGTCCATTTGATCAGAGTCACAGAAAATGTCACCAGGTTGTTTTTAGGTGTTTTGCATTCCTTTAAATTTTCCCTTTACGTTTGATGCTGAAATAATGTGCACTTGATAGAATGGTCTATTTGATCAGAATCACACAAAAAGTATATCATCAGGGTTTGATAGGTGTTTTCGCATTCTTTTATTTTTTATCATGATGCATCTACTGCCTTTGGTCATCTTGACAATTTATCAGCGTCAATCACATCGTTTATAGGGTCTGTTATTTACCTCTGGATGGCTTTCCAAGGTCATTGTTTTTCCTTTGATTATAGCAGAGTGATTGACTCCCAATGCTTCTATTTTGCTGGTTTGGTAGGGTTGATATTTGTTGGAGGAAAGCTGACATGATTTATGTTTAGAATTCTGACACACAGACTTTTCGAAGATTGGAAACTCACATGTTATATTTAACCTTGTTTATGGTGAAGAGTAACTGTTGCAGAGCTGTTCAACTTATACAAGAAAGGAGCAAATCGATATATTAATGTAGCTGTTGAAATTGTTGAATGCCTTTATGAATAGGTTGGGAGGGACTTGTTTAACATTGTTTCATTGATTTAAGGGGGGATTGATGCAGAGATATTCAATTGCAGGCCTTAACTTGTTAGATTTAATGTTTTATTATGAAGATGTTCTAGGGTTGCTAATCCTTTTGAGCCTGCAGTTTGGCGAATATGCCCTTGCAAATGGTTTTTATTATGAGAAGCTGTTTCCAATTTAAATTTGTTATAACTCTATCTTTTCTCTGTAGTGCTAACTTGATGATTGTGGCCAGGTTTAAATTTATCCTCCAATTTGCTTAAAAATAAATTCGCACCACTGTTGCAGTAGACAAGACTTGGCATGGTTGAGAGTGCATATTAGTTGATTATAACTGTTGTTTTTGTTTGCTTTGTAACTCTGATGTGTGGATTGTGCTTATATTGTTGAAACTCGATATTTTTGCATATTTATCTGGCTTAGTGTTTATGACCTTAGATGTCTTAGAGGGTATATGATACACGCTTTATATGTGCTCACAATTTTTAAGATCTTGTTGTTCTTGATTCACAGTTCAAAGTCGGTTGAATTTTTTATACCTTTGATAATAATATTATTTACATGCAGTTAAATTTAACGAGGACTTTAATGAGCTTCAGATTAAAGACCTGATGCTACTGAAATGGAGGCATCTTCATAAGCTGCAATTCTGGCACGTTATGGAAACAGGATTGCAATTGCATAACATAAGTTCATTTTTTTAGACCACCATTAGATGACAGTGTTTTGGATTTGGACTTGTCTCGTTTACCTAATTCATGCCTCATCAAATGTTTTCCAATGCCTGGCACTGTCTGCTATAGATTTACAAATGCCTTAGTCAATTTCACAATTTGTTCTTATTTTAATCATTGATTTTTTCCTATTTAATCAATTGCATAGTCATGTAGTGATTGCAGGGCTAGATTGATATTGGATGGGAACTTGGGAATGGTCCCACATTTCAAGTAAGTAAGGTCTGTATCTAAACAGTATCTACAACAATTTCTCCCTGCAGACTGTGCAGTCATTGAGCCCAGGAGGTAGGAAGTATGAATGTAGATCATTTACAATTTAAATTTGTTATAACTCTATCTTTTCTCTGTAGTGCTAACTTGATGATTGTGGCCAGGTTTAAATTTATCCTCCAATTTGCTTAAAAATAAATTTGCACCACTGTTGCAGTAGACAAGACTTGGCATGGTTGTGAGTGCATATTAGTTGATTATAACTGTTGTTTTTGTTTGCTTTGTAACTCTGATGTGTGGATTGTGCTTATATTGTTGAAACTCGATATTTCTGCATATTTATCTGGCTTAGTGTTTATGACCTTAGATGTCATAGAGGGTACATGATACACGCTTTATATGTGCTCACAATTTTTAAGATCTTGTTGTTCTTGATTCATAGTTCAAAGTCGGTTGAATTTTTTATACCTTTGATAATAATATTATTTGCATGTAGTTAAATTTAACGAGGACTTTAATGAGCTTCAGATTAAAGACCTAAGACCTGATGCTACTGAAATTGCAGCATCTTCATAAGCTGCAATTCTAACACGTTATGGAAACAGGATTGCAATTGCATAACAGAAGTTCATTTTTTTTAGACCACCATTAGATGACAGTGTTTTGGATTTGGACTTGTCTCGTTTACCTAATTCATGCCTCATAAAATGTTTTCCAATGCCTGGCACTGTCTGCTATAGATTTACAAATGCCTTAGTCAATTTCACAATTTGTTCTTATTTTAATCATTGATTTTTTCCTATTTAATCAATTGCATAGTCATGTAGTGATTGCAGGGCTAGATTGATATTGGATGGGAACTTGGGAATGGTCCCACGTTTCAAGTAAGTAAGGTCTGTATCTAAACAGTATCTACAACAATTTCTCCCTGCAGACTGTGCAGTCATTGAGCCCAGGAGGTAGGAGGTATGAATGTAGATCATTTACAATTTGCTTCTCCTAATGGAAAATATCATGCAACAATACTATTTTTTCCCGTCCAGATTATCGCAAAAATGCAGCATTAGTGTGAACAACAACTGCCAACATCTTATACAATGGTATTATATAGAAGTTCTATGTTGACGGAGTGAACCATGACTATACATTTAATTTGAAGTCAGAAATAGTGCCTTGGAGGATCCAGATGACCATTTTTCCCTTGCTTAGTCTGGAATCAGTTAATGTTCAAAATATTGTTTGTGGTAGTAAGCATACTGGCTGGAAATCCCATTAGTTTCATTACTTGTTTAAAACTTTTGAACAATTGATATAGTTCGATGTTTATGTAAATTAATCAAAGTCTGGCCATTGATTGTAAACCAAAACAAGTTCTAACTGATCTAATAAAATTGAAACTTGAATACCTATTGTAAATGCATGTGATAAAAAACACTACTTATGAGAACAATTGTGTTTGACAATAGAAATCTAATTAACAATTTTGTATTTTCTTTGGATTAATACAATTGTGTCTCTTCTTCTGGTCACTAGTTTTAGTGACCCACTGGTGCTCACTAGAGCTGAAAATTTTCTTGTCCTTTCCTTTGGAGCCATTGTATGTATGTGGAAGGAAAAACAATTATGATATCGCTATTAATTTTCCAGACCATTGTTATGTACTCTTGTATACCACTTAATTTTGAATTTGTCAATATCATAAGTCCAGTAGCGATTTAAGTGTATGTCTGCATGGCAGAACTGATTGCATGGTAGAACTACGTTGGGCTTGAATCATCATTTCACGTTAGCCAGATACGTTTCTCTTACAATTAGATTGTAATATCTTTTGTTTCTTTTACAATATGATTGTAATATCTTTTCTTTCTCTTCTGTGGGAAATTTTGTACAGGAGTTCAAACATTGTATATAAATAGAAAAATGCAGAAAGTGACAGTCAAATTTTGTACTCAGAATTATGACAAGAAAGCCCCTGTTGGGTTTGTGAGGAAAGAGAGTTTCAACACTAGTTCTGTCTCCAACTGCCAAGATGATTAGTACGCTACTAACATGTTTACTGAAGAATTTATGATATTCTCTTGTAATCTATAGGCCCCCAAAGCTCCTCATAGATGAGATTTCATTCTGTAACTAAATTTTACAATTCCAATTTAATAATCCTATCGGCCTCTCTTTGTACCTTTTGGGACAATTGCTAGTATACAAGTCAACAATGTATTCGTAAAACTAATTTGAGTACAAAATAGATGGAAAATAAAATAAAATAAATATGGTAATCTATTTCTGAAAATGAAAATTAACCCTAATATATAAGTAAGTGAACAATGTACTCCCCAAACTGATTCCAGTGGCGAGGTGGACGAATCACTGATAACAATGACACTTCATTGCAGATACATCCAACACATACCTTGCTTGTCTACGTTTGTTTCCATCATTGCAAATGTACTTTTATATAATTAAAATTTAATTTTAATTGTGCATTTTAATATTTTTATAAGTTTTAATTAAAAAATTCGAGTACAGAATTGAACGAAAATAAAATAAATATGGTAATCTATTTCGGAAAATGAGAATTAACCCTAATATATAACTAAGTCAACAATGTACTCCCAAAATTGATTCCAGTGGCGAGATCGAGCAATCACTGAACACAATCTCAGGTTGTTGCTTGGACTGCAAAAATAAAGATACTCTCAACAACGTGTAACCAACTAACAACTTCTGACGGTGCCACCCAGTACATCCAACAAGTGCCTTGCTTGTCTAAGGGAAACTCCTATTTCCATCTTTATAGGAAAGTAATTGCACTCTAACATGCGAGGAAAATAGCGCCCTCTTTTTCCACGCTGCTATCTAGCGCTGTGGAGAGAGAGGGCGAGCGCTATCTGCCTCGCATGTCAGAGCGCAATTACTTTCCTATAAAGGTGGAAATAGGAGTTTCCTTGTCTAAGTTGGTTTACATTATTGGAAATGTACTTTTATATAATTAAAAGTTAATTTGAATTATAATATTTTAATAAGTTTTAATCACAATTTGATTTAAAATGGTAGAAATTTTAATTTTTGTTTTAATAATTTATATTTTAATATTTTATAAATTTATAAATACTAATATCAATTTATATATTTAAAATATGATATAAATAATATAAAATTAATTCTGAATCAATAATTAAATTATTAAATTTCAATAGAAATATAGGTCATGTAAACCAATCTCAAACACATTTATGATATAATCTTGTCAATTCTCAGGTGTTGTTTTTTTTTTTTAAGATTAAATGTAAAAAATAATGGGTAATGGTTAATAGAATTGTTGTTATAAAAAATTATTTAAAAAGATGAAGCCTTTCTAGAAGATGATGATGATGGCGACTTTGCTAGGAAGCTTGGTGGCATCTTCTCTTGATTAGTGACTTGTATTAGAAGATCTGTTGAAAGCTGTTTGCAAATCTGTGCATGTATTGGCAAGCACAATGGTGGTTTTCTATTGTAGTTTTTCTTGGAATGTCAGTGTAAAATGCCAATTTCATGTGTTGCTTGACAGTATTTTCTCGCAGCTATTCAAGATAATTGTTTCTTTTGTTTATATTGAATCTTGTTAATGATGATACAGATCCTATTTGTTTAATATTATAGAGGAGCCTATGTAGAAGCAAATATCATAACTTAATTTTAGAGCATATTATGCTTCTCAGCAGAGGGATCAGTGATGCCTTTGAATCAATTACCTCATTGGCATTTACAGCTACTAGCATTTGAATAATGTAGACCTGGGTAAATATTCTTAATTATATGAAGACGATAACACTTTGTAACTGCAACTGTGAACAATAGGTGATTCCTCCGGTAATCTGTGGAATTTTAAGGCATTGAGTATTAAATAACTGGCAGATAATTGTTTTTTAGTTTTCATATTGTCATTGTAATGTGAACATTTTGTCTTGGAAATTTTTACAGTTGCTTCTGATCATTCCAAAATTTCAATAATATTTGAATTACATGAAAGTATTTTTCTAATCGAGTAACACCACGGGTCAATTATTTCGCTGTCTCCATAGCTGAAGATACCTTGGTATTTTTTTGTTTGTTTTAATATATTTATTAATTTGTGGTGGATATGAAATGGGTATATACTATATAGTATTGGGATATTTATGGTTTTTCATGTTCTGTAAAAGAAATTGTTGCATTTGAAGTTGTTTGTGAAGTATCCGTTACAATTGCTCTATTAAATAAATTATATTATTATAGTATGTTGGTTGTCTGGCCAGTTGAATGAAGATGACATCTCCAAATAAAATTTATGCAGCTCTGTGAAGTTCTATTCCGAAATGTGCCAACTAAAAAGATTCATTATTTTATCATTAAGAAAACATAATTCATTATTTTATTGTGTAAATGCCATAATTTCTGTTAAAAATGGGACAATCATCTGCTGAATAATTGGGAATTATAAGCCTTTGTTCAATTCTATTTTTTGGGAGCTCCAGAAAGTGGCGGCGTTGCTGCAACTGTATGTAGAATTGATGCAATATTTTCTTATCCAAAGGTTGAAACAACCCTTTTTTCATAGAAAGTAGAGTAGATCTATGGAAAATATTGTAATTGGTGTACACTTGGCTAAAGTATATATTGGGATGGATTTTGGAAGACACATCTAGCACATTTTTTACTGTACTAGGGAATTTCATTAATAATATAAATATGCACAAAAATATTTACAAAGACCTCGGCAGAATCCGTTAGCTTGAGACTTTCAGGACAGTTTGATCGAACAATGTTAGGTTGAGAGACTTTGAGGACATTTTTGATAATTCAACGTTCATGTAAACCTGGAAAATGGCTTTCAAAAGAGCAAATGCTTAAGTTGCAATCAATTTTGCATTTTAGAGAAAACAATTGTATATCCCTGTGTTGTATTTGTAACAATTTTTTTTTAGCAGTAATGGTTATGTTTTGTATTAGGAGAGGGTTGTAGTTGAACTGGTCATTGTTGTAATACAAACACGGACCGCAGCCTCCACATAAAATAGTCATAGCCAGTTTCAAGCTATTCTGCTCTGGTCGATTCTACATATCACGCAGGTATACTTTCTTTGCATAATTTTTTTTAATCTATTTATGACACTAACTTGTGTATATGTGTTTCCATTTTAGCCACTAGATGGCTTGTCAGGAGCACCAACACCAGCAATAGTGCCACCATCATCCTCAGCATCGTTACCGACATCTGGCACTGCAAACAAACCGAAAATTCCCTGCTATTTTTTCCAGCAGGGATATTGTGTAAAGGGTGATAAGTGCCCTTTTGTGCATGGTCTGTTTTCAGGATCTAATCTAACTTCTCAAAAGACAACAAAACCAAGTCCAGCAGTGACAGAGCCTCAGGCAAGTGGGAAACAAACAGTCAATGAAATTGAAAGCAACAAAGATGGAAAACATCCATCTGATTTAAGCTTTCCCAAGGCAGTGCAATCAATTGATCCTAATGCAGTGCAGTCAAGCAACCCCATGACATTGAAGTCAAACAACTTTCAGGTAGTGCAGTCAAGAAACCTTGTGCTAGCAAAGGCAAATAACTTCAAGGCGTCATAGTCAAGTAACCCTGTTGCATTGCAGTCTAATAACTTCTAAGAAGGGCATTTGGGCAATCCTTTAACACTGCAGTCAAATAATGTCAAGGAAGCCCAGTTGCAACCAGAAGCTAGACATGTCTCTCAATCAAGATCTCAGCCTACCTATATAAAGGGAATTCCACATGAAGTCGAACAATTTTTGCCAGAGATTGAACCTACAAGACAAAGGATACATGATGCTTCAAGAAACAGGTCTCAGATACGCCTGTCTCATCCTCCAGAAGAGAGACTAAAAAATGGATTAGAATCGGAGGATTTGTTGGGTGGATCATCGCCAAGATTTGATGTACTTGTGGATGATGGACATGACCAGCTAAGCCACCAAGAGGATGTTGATTACTATAAACATGATATGGAATTTGGAAGAGATGAAATCAATGGTCAAGAAAGAAATATGCACAACAAAAGAGAGCTTGTCTGAATTGGCTACTATGATGTTGAATTTCAGTATGAACATGGAGCTTATGAACCATATAAAAACAGGGGATATGAGCGCGGTGGCCGAAAGCAGTCTAATGCTTTTGATGACAGGGTTCTGGAGAGACCGATTGTGTGAGAAAGGAGGTCCTTGTCTAGTGAATATGATCCTAAACGGAACAATATGGAGGATCTCCACCACCGGATTTCAAAACATAGGAGGGCTAGTGAGGCTAAAGTAGTGGATAGACCCTCAAAGAGACAACATGTGGATAGTCGACATGGTGAATTTCACCATGGCTCTAGGCAACAAGATGATGACCGTAGACAGCAAGATATATAAAGGGACCAGTTAAGGCAATGTATGAATCACAGTAGTAGGTGATTGCAGGGTAGGATTCAAGTAGAGGCTAGTGGCTTCAAAAGAGATCCATCTGACAATATAGAAGCTGATCAAGAAGGCAAGTTAGAGAGGGCTTGGTCCAGAAGCTCACCAAGAAGACGGGGCTTAAATGATCATTTCAGAAGCAAGTATCGTGAAAAGAAGAGGGGCAAAATGCCTGCAATTGGTTCTATATCATCATAATCCAGGGTACCTAGAGGTCAAACTTTTAGGAACACTGAAACAAGGACAGATGCCATAAATTTTGCTGGGCCTAAGACTCTTGCACAAATCAAACAAGAAAAGAATCGTGAGAGCAGTGAACAACATCTACTGCACAATCAATAAAGCATGGATCCTCACAGAATCCCTTTATGAAGAGTCCAGACAAACACAGACAAAATATTCCTTGGGAAGGAAGGAAGATGAGATTGGGCAAGCTAATTAGTGATTCAAGTGGGGAACAAGACTTTCAGGCTCCAAAGCCATTAAGTGATATTCTGAAGAAAAAACAGAAAGTGACTCAAGAAAATGGTGACAATGAAGGAAATATACCTACAGAAGGGCAGGGTCAGGCCATTCAGAGTTTCAATTTGAGAAAGGGAAATGATGGCTTGCCACCACCTGAAAAAGATGTTGAAGAGGGAGAACTTCCAGCTGGTGACAATTATACATATGAACTGCCCACTCTTACTCCTGGGGTGGATGACATCGAGGCATCCAATGACGTGGATACTCTTGTAGAAGACAAACCATCAGCCTTTTCAAATGGAGCAAAGCCTATTGTAGTGGATGACCAGGAAGATGTAGTAATGAATGATGTTGTTCACAACAATGAAGATGAAGATGTTGACCATGAAGAGTATGATTTGGAACATGAAGAGAATGATGACAATGAAGAGTGGGAAAGGAATGAAGATGAGCAAGAAGATGAAGACTTTCTAGAAGATGATGATGACGACGACTTTGCTAGGAAGCTTGGTGGAATATTCTCTTGATTAGTGACTTTAATTAGAAGATCTGTTGAAAGCTATTTGCAAATCTGTGCATGTATTGGCAAGCACAATGGTGGTTTTCTGTTGTAGTTTTGCTTGGAATGTCAGTGTAAAATGCCAATTTCATGTGTTGCTTGACATGATGTTCTCATAGCCATTCAAGATAATTGTTTTTTTGCTTGTACTCAATCTTGTTAATGATGATACAGATCCTATTTATTTAATATTATAGAGGAGCTTATGCAGAAGCAAATATCATAACTTAATTTTAGAGCATATTATGCTTCTCAGCAGAGGGATCAGTCATGCCTTTGAATCAATTACCTCATTGGCATTTGCAGCTACTAGCATTTGAATAATGTAGACCTCGGTAAATATTCTTAATATATGAAGACGATAACACTTTGCAGCTGCAAATGTGAATAGTAGGTGATTCCTCCTGTAATTTGTGGAATTTTAAGGCATTGAGTATTAAATAACTAACAGATGATTGTTTTTTAGTTTTCATATTGTCATTGTAATGCGAACATTTTGTCTTGGAAATTTTTACAGTTGCTTCTGATCATTCCAAAATTTCAATAATATTTGAATTACATGAAAGTATTTTTCTATTCAAGTAACACCATGGGTTAATTATTTCACTGTCTCCATAGCTAAAGATACCTTGGTATTTTTTTGTTTGTTTTAATATATTTATTAATTTGTGGTGGATATGAAATGGGTATATACTATATAGTATTGGGATATTTATGGTTTTTCATGTTCTGTACAAGAAATTGTTGCATTTGAAGTTGTTTGTGAAGTATTTGTTACAATTCCTCTATTAAATAAATTATATTATTATAGTACGTTGGTTGTCTGGCCAGTTGAATGGAGATGACATCTCCAAATAAAATTTATGCAGCTATGTCAAGTTCTATGCCGAAATGTGCCAACTAAAAAGATATATTATTTTATCATTAAGAAAACATAATTCATTATTTTATTGTGTTTTCCATTAAAAATGGGACAATCATCCACTGAATAACTGGGAATTATAAGCCTTTGTTCAATTCTATTTTTTGGGAGCTCCAGAAAGTGGCGGCGTTGCTGCAACTGTATGTAGAATTGATGCAATATTTTCTTATTCAAAGGTTGAAACAACCCTTTTTTCACAGAAAGTAGAGTAGACCTATGGAGAGTATTGTAATTGGTTTACACTTGGCTAAAGGATATATTGGGATGGATTTTGGAAGACGCATCTAGCACATTTTTTACTGTACTAGGAAATTTCATTAATAATATAAATATGCACAAAAATATTTACAGAGACCTCAGCAGAATCTGTTAGCTTGAGACTTTCAGGATAGTTTGATCGAACAATGTTAGGTTGAGAGACTTTGAGGACATTTTTGATAATTCAACGTTCATGTAAACCTGGAAAATGGCTTTCAAAAGAGAAAATGCTTAAGTTGCAATCAATTTTTCATTTTAGAGAAAACATTTGTATATACATGTGTTGTATTTGCAACATTTTTTTTTTAGCAGTAATGGTTATGTTTTGCATTAGGAGAGGGTTGTAGTTGAACTGGTGAGTGGTGTAATACAAACAGGGACCATAGCCTTCACATAAAATAGTCATAGCCAGTTTCAAGCTATTCTGCTCTGGTAGATTCTACATATCAAGCAGGTATACTGCCCTTGGCGACAAAAAAATTACACTACAATGTGGATAAAATATTCGAATAAAATAAAAAACATTGTACTAGAGGGACATCAGTGTTCAAACCCCCTCGGCCACTAAAACTTCTGCTTGGTTAAGAGCTTGTGTTTTTGGACCTAAAGAAACAGGTTAATGGCCTAAGAGCTTGTGTTTTTGGACCTAAAGAAACAGGTTAATGGCCCAAGACTCATAAGCATCTGGCAGGAGTGAATGATTGCCACTTTACAGACTACGAGTGGGTTATTCTAGGTGTCATGGTTTTTTTTAATAACTGTGACGAGTCACCTTACATTAGTAGATAGTGGCGAGAGATAGCTGTCGTCACTTTGATAGTAGCCAGAGGTAACTGTGGTCACTACTGGTTTGACAACTGCATTAACTCTGTCGTCTGTCCTCCGCACTGCAACGCGACGCGATGAGGTCGTAGATCGCAGATTGCAAGTTTTCGCCGTGCGTGCGTTAAGCCTTTCACTTTTGTTTTCTGCGATTGCAATATTGCGATGCGTTATCACCGCACATCGCAAATCGGCCATTTCTCACTTTGTCTCTTCTCCTGATAAAGTTTTGTGATGCAATCCCGCCGCTCATCTGCTGATTCGACGGTCCATATTTGTTCCCGTCAAATGCACGTCACCACCATACTGCATTTACGCATTTTACCTGTTTGTGTTCCCAAGGAAGAAAGTTGGCTTTGCGCTATAACTGCTCACCAACATCATTAAAGAAAAGCATGGCCGAGAAGGAAGGAACCAGCCTCGAGCCGACCACAACATTTATTAGTTACGGGTTTCCATACAACCGACTCAAGAATTACAGCTGAGACTCTGTTAGAGAGTTAAAGCGGTTGATGGACTATCATGACCACTAATGCACTATATATGTGTAGACACAGTAGTATAGGAATATAGATGAGAGGAAATGCACAACAATGTAGAGAGAAAATTCCTTTCGTTGTGGAACTGAAACGTTCCTGTTTGTAAATCCCTCTGTTCAGAGGAAGACTATTATGTAACATCAGTTTTTTTTTAATACAAGTCTTTATTATGTGTTAAAGATCATGTATTCGTATCAGAGCGTTGTTCTCTGGTCTTTTGTGTTTTGATATTTTAGCAGATAAAATATCCATCATTTCTTCCGACAAAGTCACAGGTTCAAAACCAGAGGTATAGAGTATGGATACCTTCATACTATGCGGAAATGGGCCTCTTGTCCCACAAACAATGGGTCTCATACACCAATGTGGTGTATGGCTTTCTGGTCACTTTAAAATTGGATAATAAAAAAATATAAAATGAAAATTCAAAAAATAAATACAATCTTTAAAATTTTCAAAATCCTATATAGGACCACAGTCGTTATCTAAATATAATAATAATAATATCAAAATAAAATTCCAAAAAATAAATACTAATCTCTTACATTTTAAAATCCTCAAAAAAAATATTCAATTTGAATAAATAGTAACCATCATCATTATCTAAATTAATAATTTTGCTTTATCAATTTAAAACTAGTCTAGATCCATTTTAACTCTAGACCAAATCTCTTTTCATTCTAAAAGAGGTTTGCATCTCACTAAATTTGATCCCTCTAGGTGCCTAGGCAAGTTTAATTCCCCCTTTAAATAGACTATATTCGATGTGAATAAAATGAGTCAATATCATGGTTTCTCATACCATGGGTCAATACCATAATGTTATTTTTGTTTTCACATTATTTTTTTAATTAATTTTATTTTGTTTTGACCAAGTAATTTTTTTTTACACATGATTATTTTTTTATTTTTCATCAAAAATTAATTTGTTTTAAAAAATTAAATTAAAAGAATATTAGATATTTTGAAAAAAAAGAATATACATTTTAAAATAATATCATATAGAGACCAAAGAATTTAAAATATAGACACCAAAAACTGCCTACAATAACGGACTATTTTAGTTTAATTTTATTTTTATTTTTCATTTTATTATTTGAGTGAGCCAAAATGTTTACAACATTTCTATGATACTGGACAGAGAGAGCCTCTCTTATGCAATCAAATAAATATCCTCTTTATTTACTAAAACAATATTTAAATATAAATATTCATTTTGAGTAGAAAATGATCATTATCGCTATCTCAATAAATCAATTTCTTTTATAAATTTAAAATAAAATAAATATCTTTTTTCTTAAAACAAATATTAAAATCTATATTTAAACATAATATGCAATTTACTAATTCGAATCTATATTTAAGCATAATATGCAATTTACTAATTCGAGTAGCGAATTGAAGGAAAATAAAATAAAAATAATATCTATTTCTTAAAATGATAACTAACCATAATATATAAGTCAACAATGTACTCGTAAACTGATTTGAGTACATAACGGAAGGAAAATAAAATAAAAATAAAATAAATATGGTATCTATTTCTGAAAATGAGAATTAACCCTAAGATATAAGTAAGTCAACAATGTACTCCCCAAACTGATTCCAGTGGCGAGGTCGAGCAATCACTGAACACAATCTCAGGTTGTTGCTTGGAATGCAAAAATAAAGATACTCTCAATAACGTGTAACCAACTAACAACCTCTGACCGTGCCACCCAGTACATCCCACAAGTGCCTTGCTTGTCTAAGTTGGTTTACATTATTGCAAATGTACTTTTATATAATTAAAATTTAATTTGAATTATAATATTTTAATAAGTTTTAATCAAAATTTGATTTATAATGGTAGAAATTTTAATTATTTTATTAATATTTATATTTAAATATATTAAAATTTTATAAATACATAATCAATTTAAAAATATGATATAAATAATATAAAATTAATTATGAATCAATAATTAAATTGCTAAATTTAAATAAAAATATAGGTTATGTAAACCAATCTCATACAAATTTATGATGATGATGGTGGTGGTGGTTAACATCCGTCCGCTGAGACCAAACATTGGTCTATCGGACCTAAAGAAACAAAATAATGGGTAATGGTTAATAAAATTGTTGTTATAGGGGAGGAGGATTTCGAAGACGGCTCGGAATATGAACCCTAACTCTGCCGCCTCTCTTCCCTTGGCCGCCGTCTAGTTTCCGAACGGCCCTGTCGCGTTTGCAGTTGAGCGTTTCAGCAACGGTTTAATGGTCTTTCACCTCTCTGCTGACCTGCAAGTTCTCCATACGAAGGCAAAAGCTCCCCCCGCTTTCTTTTGCTTTGTTGTGGGCTTTGGGGCAGCCAGACCTTACCCCTCTGCTTTTTCAACACGGTTATGCAGCACTTTTCAGAATGCCGACGCAACGGCTAAGAATGCACAAGCAAAATCCTTTACTGCTTCTCCTCTGGCAGTGGCTATTAAGAAGAAATCATCTACTCGGGTAGGTTGTTCCCCACGATTTCCCCGGTGGCAAGTCCAGGAAACAAAGACATGAGCAAAGGTCTCCCTGACCAGATCAATCTCAAAATTCGAGATTTCCATTGGACTCAGGCCCTGGATTACGAGAACACAACCTTTCGCTGCCGACATTGCCATCACATAGGGCACCTTCAAAGCTCCTGTCCCACGGTGCCGGTCCACAAAAAGAAAGTCAATCCTAAGCAGAAATCCAAGAGCTGGAAGCCTCACAACCCTCCCCCCATGGATGATTTTGATTTCAGCACGGATGATGAGGAGGAGACAGCGGAAGATATGGAAGCAAAATTGGCCCAGGATCCGCCCTCGACTGAGCATATGGATTTATCTCTCCAGCCAATCTTACAGAAAAGGAATCATGAATCCTCTCCTTTGGATTCAGACAAGGAAACCTCTCCGTCTGCCCAGCTCAGCTTGCAAACCTTGCCAGATCAGCAATGCTCTCCTGAATGGGTCAAAGTTGGTAAAAAGAAAGGGAAAAAATGCCTATTAGTTGATTCCACCCATGTTGGGTAGAATCCTCTGCTCTGCTCTTTTCTTCTCTGCTCCTCTTGTTTCTTCTTGTTCAGCTTTCTTCTCTTCTCTCTCTACTAGGGGCCGAGGTGGATAGGTTATCCTTTCCGGCTGCCCTTGTTCCTGCTTTTTTGACTGTAATGTCTTCTTGTACTATATTTTCCCTTAATAGAATTAGCTTTTACAGAGAAAAAAATAAATAAAATTGTTGTTATAAGAAATTACTTTAAAAAATGATTGAAAAAGTGACATAATCTTGTCAATTCTTAGTTGTTGTTGGTTTTTTTAAAGATTAAATGTAAAAATAATGGGCAATAGCTAATAGAATTTTTGTTATAAGAAATTATTTTAAAAAATGATTGAAGAGGAATAGAAGAAAATTTATTTAAGGATTAAATGTTTTAAAATGGAAAAAGGAGTTTCGTTAGTTAGATTTGGTAAAAAAAGGGAAATTCCATGTGGATTTGAATTAATGGTGAATTGTTGCAGTCTTAAGGCACTCTTTGACATAGTTTATTGGTTCAAATCCCCATGTGTAAAAAATTCTATAATTCAGAAAATTATGGAGAAAACAGAAAGTTTTGAACATGTTGAAAACCATGATGAGCAAGATATTCAGGCGAGGAAGAAAAATGAAAGTTTTGAAGAAGTTGAAAATCATGATGAGTGTGATATGGTGAGCAAGATATCCCGATGAGGGAGAAAACCAAAAGTTTTGAAGAAGTTGAAAATCATGATGAGTGTGATATGATCAGCAAGATATTCAAGTGAGGAAGAAAACATAATGTTTTGAACAAGTTAAAAATCATGATGAGTGTCATATGATGGGCAAGATATTCAAGTGAGGAAGAAAACATAATGTTTTGAACAAGTTAAAAATCATGATGAGCGTGATATGATGAGCAAGATATTCAGGTGAGGAAGAAAACATAATGTTTTGAACAAGTTGAAAATTATGAGGAGTATGATATTCAAGCGAGGGAGAAACAAAAAAGTTAAGCAAGTTGAAAATCATATTTAGCAGGATATTCAGGTGAGGGATAAAATAGAAATTTTTGAACAAGTTGAAAAATCATGATGAAGATAGTTGAAAAATCATGATGAAGATACTTAGGTGAGAGATAAAACGAAATGTTTTGAACAAGTTGAAAATCGTGATGGGCAAGATATAAGGTATTAATATAATTATTATTAATTTATAATTAATAATAATGTTGTATTTAGTTATTACATAAATATATAAACGGAGTTAGTTTAAGACCTAAAATTTTAAAATGAATTAAATAAGTTTAATTAACTTTTATTGATATTTAATTATTAAATGATAAATATTTTTGTTAATTTTTTATGTTATAATTGTTATTTAATAACATTATGTAAATAGTAATATTTATTAGTTTATTATCATCTCTTATATATATATATATATATATATATATATATATAATATAATAATAATAATATTAATATATATATATATATATATATATATATATATATAATATATATATATATACTTACTTTGCATATTAATGAGGATTACATAAGACCAAGAATTTTTATGAACTAACACTAATAACATAAGTTCAAAAGTCTTGAGGTTGCAAGATCTCATCTAATTAAGAGCATCTTGTAAATAGAAACTTATACAAATAGGTTCGTTGTGTCACACTTTGACATAGATAAACATGAGAAGAAAAGAAAACCATTAGTGTTGCAAGCAAAAAACCAGTCAGTCATAATGATCCGTAAATTTATTTGGATACTCCACTGGATAGTTCCCCTGGATATTAAACTGGATAGTTCCCCGCAACCAATCTAACAAAATTATACTTAAAATTTTCAAAATATACATTATTACAGTTTTATATCTCTTATGATTTATAGGTCTATAGATTATTGTTAATAGCGTATGGATGCAAATTAAAATTATACAGAAAATAGAGAACAATGAAATAAAACCTCACACACACATTTATCACAAAATATCACCTGGGAAACCTTTTCGGGAGAAAACCTCTTTAAATTTATAAGTATATAGATTATTGTTAATAGCCTATGGATGCAAATTAAAATTATGCAGAAAATAGAGAACAATGAAATAAAATCTCACACACACACATTTATCACAAATATCACCTGGGAAACCTTTTCGGGAGAAAACCCCAACTGTAAGGTGAGGATTTTATACTCTCTCTATCTAATGGAAATATAGATGCAACTACAAATAAGTATGGCTAGTGGGATACTATAGTGCACAAACCTTCTCTGTGTTCTCTATCTCCTATCCCTCTTTAGAATTTTTAGTTAGCTATGGAAAAAATGCACTCAAAAGAATGGAACCACTTTCCCTCCTAGTGGATTGATTATAACACAACCCAATAGCCTACTAAGGGTTTGGTTTGATTACCTCATCCCTTAACCAAATTTACAATATAAACTCTTCTAGAGTCTTCTTCATAATAATCATGTGGCTAGCCTCTTTTCCATGAATAATGGAGGTTGACCTGACATCCTCTTGAATTATGGTGCTGAAATTAGAAAGGTGAAATTTTGAGTGGCTTAAATTTTGCATACAGATTTTGATTGACATGATTCTTGCATCATTTGCAAGGTCACTATTTGTATAATAGGAAAAAAATGATGCTCTATAAAGACAAAGTTTTACCCCCCAAAAAATGTCATTTAATGCCCCAAAATGCTCTTAGAAGGTTTCATTCCCTGTTTTACGAAAATGAGATTTGCCGATAAAAATGGTCCTCAGAATTCAACCCTCCGCTTTTTCCATTTTGAGAGTATCGTGATGGAAAAATTTATAATGATCCAATCTCGATCACTTAACAACTATTAAGGAGGATCTCCAAGCATCCGCATTGGCTTGTCACTACCCTTATTGAAGGAGAAGGACATGTTGGCTAATCTCCTAGATAGAATGGTCAATTTGTGGTCTATATTGTCAAAATTTTCTTTTAGCTCTCTCTTTCTGAGAGAATTTTCCTATTAAATATTCGTGTACCTCCCTATGCCACCTGCAATATTCAAATGGTGTTTAACATAGTGCCTTCTTCATGCCATGATCGATAGTGATAATATTACATGCACTGTGTAAGTATAGTTGGAGTTGCATCCCCCTTTTGTGTGAGTTGGCATCATATCAAAGTAGGGGGAACTCCATCTTCTGAACAACCTCCCAGGGAGAAATAATATTTTTATTATTTATATATGATTTATATTAATGTGATTATTGATATTTTTGTTATTATTAAATAGAAATTAATGGTCCATAATCATTAAAAAATAATTAGGTCATATATATGACCATCAAATCAAATCCACAGTCGTACTCTCCCTCGAAAGAGTCTTCGCCACAATGCCTTCTTCTCCCTCAATAAACTCCACCTTGAGCTCCACCACTCTACCAAGATTTATTGCGTGAAGAAATGATCCACCTAGATTGCATTTCCAAATTTGGAATCTATCATCCCAAATGTCGAATGACTCCTGCTGTGTTATACCCTTGGCTAGAAATGTATTTCCAAAAATTACCCACTGAGTAGGATGCCAACTCATAATCTCTTTGTAGTCAAAATGAAATGGTCTTCTAGAATAGTAGGTGTCAATGACAACAATATTACTTCCAGAGTTCAATACCCCTCAAAGAATGTCTCTCCCACTAGTCATCAATAACCCCTAAAAAATTACCTTGTGTACAAGTACCAATACAATAAATAATGAACACGCATGTTGATGTTGCACTACTCTAATTACAATTGGAATACTAATATGCCAAAGATCTACCTCTTGATCTCATATACAATAATTCTCACTATCCTATACAATAAACCTACAAGATTGTTTTCTTGCTTCCTCATACTAGCCATCCATCCCACTCTTATATGTCATCAAATCATCTATATACGGGCTTAAAAACCATGTGAAAAAATCCTGATGTGGACTTATGGTGTTGCAAGCCTTGTCTATGTATTTCTGAAGAGGGCTACTCTACAACTTAAGAGTAGGCTTATGTTGCTTCCCCATCAAGAACTCCAATTTTTCCTTAACAATGGAAAGATTGGAAGTTGTCTTAGCACACCTAAATCCGAAGGATTTAGGCTCACTCGCTTTTGTAGTATTTTGTCCTTGAGAAGACTAGTTCTCTCCTTTATTACTAAAAGACCTTCTGTAAGATTGTTAATCTCTTCATTAGTATTCTGTTGGTGACTATCATTTGAAATCCCTGTAGAAGAAATTTGTGAAGTGGTATTCCAATCAATGATAGTAGACTTCACACTGTGATCATCTTCATCATGTGTGATGGCACCTATATATGACAAAGAATGTGTGCCCTAACAAATCTCCTCAACCCTTTCTTTTTCTTAGTGATAAATGGTTGAACAATTTATTAGTGACGTGTAATTTCTTACATGCTTAGCATGTGGTGGAAACACACACATATCTATCTTAACCCTGCATTTATCAAGTTTCAAGATTTCTTAATTTTTGTATTCTAAGTTTACACCTTAAGATATTTGATTGATCTAGCTGCTTGATGGATTTATAGCTAATAAACATTGATATTCATTAAAACCGTTACCTCATGATACATCTCACATTGTCAAAGATGAAAGAAGTACAAAAATAACTAAATTGCAACTTTATTTTAAATTATTATTATGATTATTATCAATTATAAAAACACTTAATATATGAGTTGAACATATATAAATTTTAAAAAAACATGTAAAAAGATTTTTAGCCATGGGATTCACCCTTATTTTACTAGAAAATGCTTAACCTATAAATAGATTTTGTTACAAAATCATGGGCCAATCCCATCCTTTATTAATACAACTTGTCCAAAAATTCATGAGTCATATTCATATGACTCATATGGCATTTTGTTTTAATTAATTAATTTAATTAGAAAGGAAGGAAAGCCATAACTACTTGTAAGATAAATCTCAACTTTTGATATGTAACTAGTCCAAAGCTTATCATAAAATATTCCATAAAGATTAAATCCTTACCATCTACCTAATAATTAATTAAATTAATATTCTAAAACAGGACAAACTCCTTGTCAACCAAATAAAATTTATTACATAATTTAAAATATAATATTAAGTGTCATCCCAGGGTAGCTCGATTAGCAATGGCCATGGAAACAAAGTCTCACTGAACTGGAAGTCTTGGGTTCAAATTTTGTTCTATCCCCCAATCAAAGTAAGTAATTGGACATAATAATAAAGATATAATCTTACCAAACTGTTAAGCTCACTCTTCTATAATTATCTAAATTTGAAAACAATAAAACCATTAATTGAAATGCTTAACAGATCCTTAAATAAATATAAATTGAGGGAAATTCTCCATAAAGAAATGGGAGCGTGGAACAAACAAAGATTGATTCAAGAGAAGAGAAAAACAACTTATTGTTTCAATCAACATGCATTCTTCAAGTTTGGTTGGTTGATTCATGGAATTAGTGTACTGTTCTGTGTCACTTTCAAAATTAAAAGATTATACTTTCACTATTCTGTGTCACTCTCAAAATTAAAAGATTATGCTTTCACAACCATCGCAATCACCACAATCAATAAAGAAGCAATCACTGCAATGGAATTAAGCAGTGTGCGAATATTAAGAAAGAAAAAGCAACATAAAACACACTGAGTACGACATGCCCCCTCAACTGTAGTCAATGTCCCAACTATAACTACTTTTTGGCCGGTAACCATAAATGAGGAAGATAGTTGGTCACCAATGTGATGCAGGCAATGTTACCCACTTTTAGGTGTCTAAGAAAAATGAGCAGTTGCGATGTGTACCTAGTTGTAAATTTTCTTCTAATTCTATGTTGTTTGCAGTAATCATGGAATGCCTTTGACTCATATCCTCCACCACGATCTGACATCAATACCTTGATATGTCAATCACTTTGGTTCTCTGCTAAGAATTTGAATTCCTTGAACTTTGCAAATGTTTGAGACCTCTTCTTCAAGAATTAAACCCAAGCCTTTCTGCTATAGTCATCAATGAAAGTGAGGAAGTAACAACTTCCACCAATCAACTATGTCCTCATATACCCACACAATTTTGTATGCACTATCTTAAGAGGTTAATTTTCTCTATATGTAACTCCCTTTGGAAAACTTTCACAGTGTTGCTTTCCCAAGGTGAAACACTCACAAGTACTAAAACTTTTATGGGAGGTAATCCTCTAACCATCTATTTCTGCTACAACAATCTTAAACCAAAAAAGTGCAAGTGTCCAAACCAAAAGTGCCATAGCCAATAATCATTAGAACATGCAATTGTAAAAGAACTGACTTGATCACTGTAATTTATGACTAGAGGAAAGAGTCTATTCCTCATCATATACAACTTTGCTATCAGCGGCTTGCTTGGGGGCTTGGCATATATAACACACTCTTGTCCTTGAAATATAACTCGGTATCCCTTCTGTGTTAATTGACCAACACTTATTAAATTTTGTTTGAGACAAAGAACATAATATACCTCTAATATTGTCTTCAGCTCCCCTTGCTTGTTCCGAATGTTGACCCCTCCTTTTCCATCTACATCCATAGCCTTGTAGTCCCCAACTTTACCTTTGTCTTCACATATTCATCCAAATTTGAAACCAAATTCTTGTTGCCTGTCATGTGGTTACTACAGCCACTATCTAATAGCTACACATTATTAGAAGGTTCATGCATGGTATGGAAGGCTAGGAACATGAAGTTATTACTCTCTGTAGTGACATTAATTCTCTAGCTTCCTTGATCATCTATCCTCTTCCTGTAATCACGGGCATAGTGACAAAATTTATTGTAATAATCACATATCACCTTTGATTTGAAAATATTTTGTTATTGTTGAAGCTTCTGCAATTGCTTTTACTTTCATGTTCATGCTTTTCTTGGCCATCTCTCTGACCACCATGTCTTCCGCTTTGTCCTCTACCTCTTGATGTACTTCTCCCTCAAGCTCTGTCTCTTGAAATAGAAACCTGACTTTTGAAACTGATTTCAAAAGTGTAATCCTTATTTCTGTCTATCCTTGCCTTATGTAATAGAAGTGATCCCATTAGCTCATCATCTGCTAGTGATGTCAAATCCTCGTCTTCTTCTATGGCAGCTACCACAACATCAAATTTGGTAGACAAAGATCTGAGGACCTTCTCAAAAAGTCCTTGTATTCTTCTATGGTGGCTACAACAACATCCATGGCTTGCACCCAATTTTCATATCTGATTGATTCTTCAAACAAAGAAGGTTGGGATGACAACAATGCAAAATTTTAACTAACATCCAAATCATCATAAATATCTTTCATATTTCTCATATTTCTCTTACCATTTCTTGATTCATCACCTGATTTATTGCTGGGAGAATCTTGATCTATTGATATGTTTGAACATCCATGATACTCAGAAAATCTTGGAGTCCTTGTTGGTGTGCCTCTATTTGGTGTCTTCACTTGTGACTTTTCCTACTCCTTTTCTACTACATCATCATCTTCCATCAGTGGCACTTGTGCATCAATTGATTTGTTTATACTACCATTCCATGACCCTTGTTATTTGAACACAACATGTCTACTAGTTATGGCCTTCTTGGTGGCATGGTTATATGATTTGTAAGCTTTTGATTGCTCACTATAATCATTAAATATGCATTTTTTACTTTTATCAACCAATTTTCCTCTTCACTCCTTAGGCACATGTGCATAAGCTACACATCCAAACACTCTGAGGTGAGATACACTACAATATATACTTGGTCATGCTTGTTATGTTACTCTGTTCATCACACGCTTTGTAGGATATCTATTGATGACATAAATATCACATGCAATTGATTTTGCCCAATACTCATTAGACAAGTTCCTTCCTTTCAACATGATCCTTGCCATTTCGTAATTATCTTGTACTTTCTCCCTTCTATACCATTTTTCTATGGTGTGTACCTAGTTTTAAATTGTCTTTTGATTCCATGTTGTTTGTAGTAATCATGGAATACCTTTGAATCATATTCACCACCATGATATGACATCAATACCTTGATATTTTGATCAGTTTGGTTCCCTGTTGAGACTTTGACTTCCTTTAAATTTCAAAAAGTTTCAAACTTCTGCTTCAAGAAGTAAACCCAAGTATTTTTGTTATAGTCATCAATGAAAGTGAGGAAGTAAGTACTTCCACCAATCGACTATGTCCTCATAGGTCCACACAAGTTTGTATGCACTATATCAAGAGGTTGCTTTGCTCTCTATGTAAATCCATTTAGAAAACTTTCACGATGTTTCTTTGCCAAGATGCAGCACTCACAAGCATCCACGAGTTCTTTGATGGGAGGTAATCCTCTGACCATCTGTTTCTGTTGCAACAATCTTAAACCAAAAAAGTGCAATTGTCCAAACTGAAAGTGCCATAACCAATAATGATTAGAACATGAAACTGTAAAAGAACTGACCTGATCACTGTAATTCATGATTAGAGGAAAGAGTTTGTTCCTCGTCATCTGTAACTTTGTTATCAATTGCTTGCTTGGGGGATTGACATATATAACACACTCTTGTCCTTGAAAGATAACTCAGTGTCCCTTTTGTGACAATTGACCAACACTTATTAAAATATGTTTGAGACCAGGAACATAATATACCTCTAAGATTGCCTTCGACTTCCCTTGCTTGGTCAGAATGTTGACCCCTGCTTTCCCATCTACATCCACTGTCTTGTCAATCCCCAACTTTACCTCTATCTTCACAGATTGATCCAAATTTACAACCAAATTCTTGTTGCCTATCATTTGGTTACTACAACCACTATCTAATAGCCACACATTATTATAAGGCTCATGCATGGTATGTAAAGCAAGGAACATGGAGTTAGTACTCTCTGTAGTGACATTAGCTCTTTGGTTTCCTTGATCAGCTATCCTCTTTCTGCAATCATGAGCATAGTGACAAAAATTATTACAATAATAACATCTCACCTTTGATTGTTTTTGAATCTTATGCAGTTGCTTCCATTTTCATATTCATGGTCTTCTTGGCCATCTCTTTGACCACCATGTCTTCCGCTTCATTCTCTGCCTCTCGATCTACTTCTGCCTCAACCTCTGTCTCATGTCTATCCTTTCTACATGTGATAGAAGTGATCCCATTAACTCATCAATTGTCAGTGATGTCAAATCCTTGGCTTCTTCTATGGCGGCTACCACAAGATCAAATTTGGTAAACAAAGATTTTAGGAGCTTCTCAACCACTGTTTGATCTTTAATTTCATCAACATAAATTTTTCACTGATTTACAACAGTCATGACCCGATTCATGAAAGAATCAATGTCCTTTGTCTCCTTCATCTGAAAACTTTCAAAATATTTCCTAGAATTATGTGACTTAACAATATTCACTTGGCCATACCTTTATAGCTTTTCACCAAGGTCTCCGATGTTGTCTTTGCTGAAGACATGATCATAATATTCTGGAACACTGTTTGATCCACTCCCTACTAGATAAGCTACAATGCTTGTGCATTCTTC
>APFE031307212.1:0-71379 GCA_000404065.3 Pinus taeda
CTACAACCAGCCCAATGCCTGAATTTATAGTGCAAATGGAGGAAGTTGTAGGTCCACCATTGAAGGGATAATTTCCTCCTTCAATGGGATAAGCACCTCATATCATGGAGTTAGCTCCCTTAGTTATGGAATGGATGAACCAAGGTGGAGCGGACTTGCTAGCATAATATTCCTTCTAGAAGCGTCCAGAAGTGACGCAAGGTGAGTTTTTAAGAGTGAACTCATGCCTTTTTATCTTTTACAAGGGTTCGCACCCATCACTTAACAGACAGAGCGGTCAGGTTCGCAGGGGACATGACCATTGGGTGTGGTACCGCAGGTAATGCTAGGAGAAAGTGTGAAACTAGGATTTGAGATATTTTTAAGGTCTTTCTCCCATTTTCAAGGCTTGACATGAAGAGCTGAGGCTTAAGACTTGCAAAGGTATGTATGAGTGGTGATGGACTCACACAAACTGTAGAAATTCATGGTGACAATTTTTGTGTAACAACTCTTTCACCCCAAGGTAGCATGTTTGTAATTACAAATCCCATTAACCATAGTTTGATCATGCATCGACAACATTTCCATTTACTATTTGGATAACATTGTATTTGTTACATATATGTTCTTCATTACTCATATCAATTAAATAGAAATTTCCCATGCCACATCAAATGACTCTTGGCACAGTGGCATTTGTACTATGAAATCGTCTTATTGAAGCTCTTATGCCCCATGTTTTCACAGTGTAATCTTCAATTGCATGTTGAGATGTAAAGTTTTTCTTTCATCTCAAACTAATTCTTTTTCAGACGTTCTTACACCAACCTCTACTTAATATACCAGTAATTCAGGGAAAAAGATAGAAAACATAACATTTGGTGAACATAAATGTTATGAACACAGTTGGCCTGTCACTCATCAGTTACAATGCATATGAATTGGATGATGAATATTGGACTTGTAATTGTGTTGGAAGGGGCTATAGTTCTTGATAAACCGAGGAATATCTTGCAGCTTGCAACATTGTAAAGACATTGGCAACCAATAGTATGATATCTTGGAACTCACAACATTAGTTTCGAACTGTTACCGATTCACCATGTGTTAAAAAAAAGGAATTTGAAGATAATTTAATGTTGTCAATAGAATTTTTTTTTTTTTTTTTGCTTTTCATTATGGAAGGGCGACATAAATGTGCACCCCTCTAAATGAAATTAAGACCTTCCCTTCAAATTTGATCACTGATGATGATATGTCTATACACATATTCCTATGCACTCTCTATTAAGTTAAGGGATTGGCTTAGTATCATTTTTTGCTAAAAGCCCGAGCCCAATCTCCATGCCCTTAGTTCGGAATCCTTATTGTCATAAGCCTTCTTTAGTCACCTAGTTTTTATGTTTCTAAATTGGTAACTTAGTTTAGATATGTTGAATTTACTAGTGGTACATCATCAAGGGCTTAGAGGTTAGGATTTTAGTAGAAAACAACTCTTACATTGATTGAGATTATGGATGCTCTGCAAAGTCATTTAATCTTGGAGTTTTTTTGAAGAAACACCAATTCAATTTAAATTTTGGTACCAAATAAACAAGATACAAATTTTATAGAATTTATTTTAGGTTAGGAAAGAGTAAAAGTAAATAACACCTAAAGAACCAACTAAATTTTAAAAACCATTATAAATGTATATCTTTAAATAGGCATTTGAGAAGAATATTATGGGAAAAACCATGGGGTAAGAATACCATGGAAAAAACTATAAGTTATCAAAACCTTGAAATCTCTAATATTTATATGACATGACAATATCCCTTCCATTATATTTTTTTTCATTTTTTTCTTCTAATTTTTATATAATTTGACTAAATCAAATTATTTCCACTAAACACATACAAAAAAATTAAAACATAAAAATATAACAGGGACACTGTAAAAACTTAATTTCCATGACACTTTACTTCGCTATTCTATTATGTCACTGCATGGCCTTGCCTTGCTCCCAATATCTTTTTTGCACAAAATCGATGCAATATCTGATCCCGAACATCTGTAAATCGATGCAATATTTGATCCCGGACATTTGTAAATACAATAATAAAAATCAAATTTATCTTTTTTGCACGATATCGATGCAACATCTAATCCTGGGCATCTGTAAATACAACAAGAAATATCAAATTTATCGAATAAAAATATTTTTTCCAAATCTTTTGAATTTAAAGATGAAAATGAAATATATGTAATGTTGCATTTTTATGAAGATTGGGTAGGGTAATAAATATCATCGTAGATCCCACACTATCCATGGAAGTCAATTTTCCTATCAAGAAAGATGTATCCCAATTCTCCCCGGCCAGAACCCCATGAATTCTTTCGGACAATGAAATCGCTGCCATAACCAACTACTAAAAGGGCGTGATTCATTTCATACCCATAGTCTCCTGGCAGAATGCCTTGTCCGGAAAAGCAACATTATTGCATAGAATTATTATTATTTAATTTTAAAGTTATTTTCGGACAGTTAAATGACTTTAAATTTAAGAAAATGTACATATTTTACTCTTTTGGGCAAGAAACAAATGTTTTTAGCCATTAAATTTACTTTAAAAAACTGATATAAAGAAATTATTTACATTAATCATCTCAAAAGAGCACTATGATTGTGTTGGTATTTCAATGTTTACAATCTTTTGTATCCAAAGAGATAGAGAGCTTTCTGTATTTAAAGAGATTTTTATCCTTAAAAATGATAAGAAAAGTCTTAATGCTGAATGCACAACAAAATCACACATAGTCCCACATAGTTCCAAAATTTTTATAATCATGTCCCTAACTTTGAAAATCTACATCCACATGTCGAGAAAAAATGATTGCGTGTAGTTCTTACGCCTTTGTAAAACTTGAAATTTTCGCCAAATGAATCAACTTCTACACTGATGGGCTAAGTAGCCACCACTTGTAAAAGGCCATCAAGGCCGGTATCAGTAGCCACCACTTGTAAAAGGCCATCAAGGCCGGTATCCGAAACCTCATACCCATCAATTGTTACAACGTTGTGACTTGACTGAACATTAACATGTAGCAACAGAAAATCAGGGAACACAACTTTTTCATTCAATTGGATATGAACATGGAAAATGAGGAAATATGAAAAAAATTATTCCAGATATATTTTTATGCCGATAGTTGTCTTCCTATCAGAATCGGCAAGTTAATCATTTATTAATTCATCTTTTTGATCAGATGGTCTGAATTGAAAAATGCTGGTATATTCTTGTAGTATTTTGTAAATCAAAGGATGAAATTAGCTATAGTAACTTTCTTGCATGTCTAGAACACATACTTAGACCATACTTAAATTAATTTTTTTACCAAGCATGATTAAAAATTTACTGTGCCTCTCGTTGATAACCACATATGTAGGATTAAGAAAAAATGAAATAAAAAAAATATTGTCGAACACTCGTCTTTCACAATGGTTTTGAAAGTGGTCTCTTTGCATTCTGAAACGTATGCATGGTTGAAGGATAAGGACATGTTTTGATCGATTACAATGACAGTTGAAGGATTTATGTCTGACAATCATCCATAACCATGACAATGAGGTATGTAGGCATAAATTCAAGTAATAAGGAGATGTTCCATGCATTACAGCGAGGGTTGAAGCATTTGTGCCCGACAATCATCAATAACCATGACAATGAGATATGTAGGCATCGATGGATGAAAACTTTTTTTCAATTTAGTTGAAGCATTTGTGCCCAACAATCATCAATAACCATGACAATGAGGTATGTAGGCATCGATGGATGAAACTTTTTTTTAATTTAGTTAATTACAATCGAAATGTGAAACGTTTTGCCTATTCGTATTCTCCTCCACCAAGCGTTTTGAGTTTTGAGTTACATTACAAAAGTTCAAACCTCATAGTATGGCCCATTCAATATATTATAATCAAACGCTCCATGTATGCATGCATTTCTTTGTTAGTGTTTAAGGTTGTTGGAATTTTTGAAGGATAACTGGAATGCTGACTTCTCTCGACTTCTATCTGGTAAAAAAGGTGGCAAATCTCATTGTATTTTTAATTGTTTCCAAGCTCTCGTAACTATCTCTGATAATTTGGTGTAGTTCGTGTCTGATTGAGTTATTCCCTACTATTTTTTTCAGGTTTCAGCATTGGAAAAAAACTTTCTCAATGATTGTCAAATGCTTCATGGATGCATGCATTTCTTTCTTAGCACTTAAGGTTGTTGGAATTACTATTTTTTAAGTTTCAAAGGCATTTAGAAATCGATCTTACAGGTATGTACAATTTTTATTTCCACGATATTTTCCACTTTAATTCAAATGAGATGACTAGCCCATGGAAAAAAAAGGGAACCGATTGTGTATAAATCGTTTACAAAAAAATGCCCACATAACCATACCTTTCCGCCCTTCTGTACAACCTTGTCACATTTGCGGAGGTTTAACCTCATCGCAATCGGCCATCGGTCTTACCACAGTCATACGTATATATATGTATCTTCATCGCCCCTTCCACTCTAATATGCGATATCGGAGCGTTAGCATATGTTTTAGAATTAAAGCACTTCAACGAAAATATATGGATTGCACAGGAAACTCACTCTGAATCATATTATAGCAGATATCAAATTTAATAGATTTGCCACTATACACCCATCGATTCCAGGTCTCCAAGCCTTTGCATTACACATTTCGATCTATGCTTCCTCCGATTGCGATTTGTGATGAGATCTTGACTATTGATCCGATCAGCGATCCGATGGTTGAGATTAAGTCACGCGATCGCATATCGCTCAAGATCAATGCCAGACTCCTTCCACTTCCATACGCCGATGCAATATATTTACGGAACCGATAGGGATATAAACCATTCCCTATAATATTTAAAGTCCAGCGGTTGATTCTTACTGTGTTTTTCACTGTTTGTTTGTGTAATTGGGTTTTCCACTTAAGGAGTTAAACTGTATAATGAGTTCGCCGATGGGATATTTCGCCTTCCCAATTCGATCTGTGATCCAACAGTTCAGATTAACTCGCACGATCGCATATCGCTTAACCTCAACACCTTCAGGATATCCTGGCTCGTAGAAAAAATAAGGTTCTGGTCTTTTTTTAAACGCTCTCCCAAAATTTATTCCTTCTATGGTGTTGATCTTCTCCCCAAAGATCAGGACTTAAAACCACTTCACAAGATTTACAAAACCTTAAATCACACATATATAAGCTTCCCCTTACAAAACCTTTGGTTACATATGTTTTTAACACGTAAATCTCTTGTTGGTGCATATTTCCTTATAAACGATTCACAATGGAAAACGCCCGCATAAACATAGCATTCTGCCCTTCCGTATAGCCTTGTCACTTTTCCCGAGGTTTAACCTCATCGTAATCGGCCATCGGTCCTTCCATGGTGATACGTATATATATGTATGTTCGTCACCCCTTCTGCTCCGATATGCGATATCAGAGCGTTAATGTATGTTTTAGCATTAAAGCACTTTAACAGAAATATATGGATTACACAGGAAACCCGTTACAAATCATATATATAGCGGATCTTAAATTTTATAGATTCGCCACTATATGGCCATCAGTTCCGAGTCTCCAAGCCTTTGCATTGTGCACTGCGATCTACGCTTCCTCTGATTGTGATTTGCGATCAGATCTTAACCGTCGATCTGATCTGTGATCTGACGGTTGAGATTAATTCGCGCGATCGCATATCGCTTAAGCTCAATGCTAGACTCCTTCTGCTTCCATATGCCAATGTGATATCTTTATGGACCTCATAGGGATATAAACCATTCCCTATAATATTTCATGTCCAGGAGTTGATTCCTACTATGTTTTTCACTGTTTGTTTATGTACTTGGGTTTTCCACTTGTGGGAGTTAAACTGTATAATGAGCCCACCGATGGGATATTTCACCTTCCCGATTCGATTTTCGATCCAATGGTTCAAATTAACTCACGCGGTTGCATATCACTCAACCTCAATGCCCTCAGGACATCCTGGCCCGTAGAAAAAGGAAGGTTCTGGTCTTTTTTTAAACGCTCTCCCAAAATTTATTCCTTCTTTGGCGTTGATCTTCTCCCTAAAGATCGGGACTTAAAACCACTTCACGAGCTTTACAAAACCTTATATCACACATATATAAGCTTCCCTTTACAAAACCTTTGGTTAAATATGTTTTTAACACTTAATCTCTTGTCAATGCATATTTCCTTATAAATGATTCACAATGGAAAATGTCTGCATAAACATAGCTTTCCACCCTTCCGTACAACCTTGTCACATTTCCTGAGGTTTAACCTCATCACCATCATCCATCAGTCCTTCCACGATGATACTTATATATATGTCTGTTCAATGCCCCTTGTTTTTGGGAAAACTAGTGCCTTTTTTATCGATTAGCCTTCTAGGTTTGGCAGCTACCCTAGAAACAATAGTTTAAAGCAACTCACGATTTCTTCTATGTATAATAGATAAGAGAAAGACAATGGAACCAATCTGGATTTTCCACTTAATCCCTTGCTTGATCTCTCTCCCCCTTGACAGAGCTTGCAACTCCTCTCCGTACTTATCCCACTTGGAGAGTACCTGTAGAAACATAGTAACAAAGAACCGTCAAAGCATCTTGATCTATTATATCATAAACATTACAGAATCAGATATATAGTGAACATAAAATAGCATTCACAAATGATAACATTCACAATTGCACAATTATATGGAAGAAAACTTGAAGAACTTTATCAAATAGAAGGGAGAATTACAACTCAATTGTCTGATCCAAAATCATCCTCCCAGCATCAATCCCCTTCACCTCATGAAATAGCAAGATCACACCAACAATACAATGCTCTTTCCTCAAATACAAACCACCAACACTTCCTTGCAATTTACCAAAATTCCAGCCTCTAGATCTCTTAGATGAGGGATCCATTTATAGATGTGTGCAAGGGTGCGATTCATCTCTGGGGTTTTGATCAGTGTTATTTCACTTGTTACATTTGGTTGCACTTGGGGATTTCTTGGATCTCTTACTCATCCCTGGGCGAATTCAGAAAGGCAAGTGTCATAGGAGAAGTTTCTAGAATATTCCATGAGCATCCACTTAGCAAACTGTCTCGGAAATTTGTCCATCCTCGCCCAGCGCACCCTATAGAAGGCCCAAACAGTATGCATTGAACCTGAGCAGTGTATCACTCAGTATGGATCGCACTTGACTAGTGTAGCAGTCAGTATGGTTCAGTTTAGGCCATTTCTGGATGCTTTTATAGGTGGAACTTTTGGGGAATGATGTAATCAGATGACCATGTTCTTTTAGGGTATGAAACAAACCTTTTAGGGGTCGATGAGCCCTAGTTTATTGACATATAATATTGGGATTTAAGTGCCCAGATATGCCTATAAGAGTTGCCCCCTAAAGCATGAAGTCGTAAATCTTGATGTCGGGTGAAATGCTTTATCATAAGGATTTGAGGTTTCGAACTGGAGAGTGACTTCTATAAGATACAACAATACATCATCATAATATAATTTTCATGGTCTAGCTGAGGTGGGCATTCCCACGCTCAACTTTATAAACTCATTTCATGTACATAGATCAGATAGTCGTCTACATATGCAGATTGGTGATTCTTAAGATGTAGAGTCATCATCCTTGGTTTGGATGACCATCTTTGTAGCGTTTTTGTACATCTGATGTTTTTATATCCCTAAATATATCGCAGCCTGGATGGATGAAACTAGATCCGAGGTCTTCAAACTCGTTGAATCTTCGCCTGACGTACAAGTCAATCCATGTGAAGAGATGTTTTGAAGTTGAACATGGAAAGACATCGCCTGATTACCAACCAATAATGTGAGTTGTTAACAAACGTGAGAGGAATCATCGATAATGATAATGACCCTCAAGGTACTACACTACAATTCACATGGTGTGAATATATGATCCGATGTCGAACACCACACAAAATCTTTCAGTCGAAGGTCATTGATGTCAACCTATTGTCGGAAGTGAGAAACTTGCAATTGAGGCATGCAAGCTTCAAAGTACTAAAAGGGGTGTTTCTAAGTCAACTTCTTGGATAATGAGCTGATGTCAATAAAAAGTGACTCATCATAGGAGGGCCTTAATGTATCACACATCTATGACATGAAATGAAGAAAATGATTTTCTGGAGGTGAAAACGATTTGATGACACAAGGTTCAAGAATGGCAGTCATGAAAAATGAAGGTTGAAGGTATTACAGTGGATGAGGCATTAACTGGATTATTTATTTCTCAACTGAATGACTTCTCTTGAACATGTTGGTGACATTGAGATGGATTGGTAGTGTTAACCCCAAAATATGGATGGTGTGGAAGACCAATGGTGAGATGACCGGTGAACGAAATAACCCAACCCGACTCAATAATGGTGATGGAGTGAAAATTTCATGTTCAAGAATGCCCTGCTACCATAAAGTTTTCAAGTTTTCTTGCCCTTTTCCCCAATCATTGCTGACTAGTACCTCTTTATTTTTGTCAAGCTTAAGGAGGATATCATATGATTGTTCTATAATTTTCCCTTCGGGCAAACTTGTCGCTATGTTTTAACGAGTCTAGTGACAGTGAAACTCGTTCTTGTCTAAATTGGACAAGTTTGTCGCTATTGTTTTAACAAGTTTGATGACAATGATAACTTGGTCTTTTTCAAGTTTAGAGAGCTTGAAAAAGGACAAAAAGTAAACTTTGTCTCGTCTAGAATGGACGAGTTTGTCGCTATTGTTTTAATGAGTTTAACGACAAGGATAACTCAGTCCTTTTCATGTTTAGAGAGTTTGAAAAGGGATGAAAAGAAAACTCCAGCAGTTATTTTTCGTAGAATAATCCCTTAGGTCTAAAAAAGGATAAAATAATACAAAAGGGATAACTTTTCTGATCACTTTAACGAGCCAAAAAATATGTGTGCTCGAACCTTTAACTGAGATAATCCTCGAGTCTGAAAGAGATTAAAATATACAAGAGGGATAGCACTTCCAATCACTTTAATGAGCTGGAAAGGGCAATTTCTCGACAATCTTTTCATATTTAACAAGTATGAAAAGGGTTTAAAGGAGACTCGATTTTGAGGAATGAGTGGTGTCTAGGGTAGCAACTAGTTCTAGGTAAGCTTGGAACTTCTCAAAACATGGTCATTCTAGGAAGAGGTTGGCTAACAAGACCACTCGTCACAGCTGTTCCTCAAAATGGTAAACAACCAAGTGGAAGTGTATTGATCGGCCAAAAGAATGGTGGTGATGAGAGGTACACAACCAATGCTCAAAAGGCTGATAGAACGGCAATCATAAAGGTTATTACTGAAGGTGGGTTCAATTTTTAACGAGCTTGAACCATGGGGGAACTATACTCGGTTTTAGTTTCACTTTCACACAAGCTAGAAACGAAGAAACTAAAAGGCTAGAAACGACAAAACTAAAAAGCTAGGAACGTCAAAACTAAAAATTGAAAATGAAAATTGAAAAAGGAAATGAAAAGTTTGCATGCCCCCAGCATGATGAAAAGGAGAGTATCCAGTAGCCATATGGAAACTTCTGTGGTTAGGTAGGATGGTGTCATCCACAGAATAGACAAAACACTTCCTTGGCTTCATCCACAAAATAGACAAAGTTGAATGGTGTGTCAGACCAATCACATAACCTACATGGAAACTTATCTTTCAGCTGGGTGTGTCTGCATAATAGACAATGGTACATGCCCCCTAAGCTTCATTACATTCACCAGATTACTCATGGAAATTAGGTGGATGGAATGAAGGTTCAAGAGATACTACTAATGTAAAAGGACCATTTATATAAGAGGGTACCAAATAAATGGGTGAATTAACCTCTTGAGTTATGAGAGCTGGGGGATTTTCCTCCTGTTGTGAAGGAACGAGCAGACTTCCTCCAAGTTCATTTGAATCTGAAGTAACAAAAATAATTTGAACGATATCATTCTCACTCTCTTTGGGAAGAGTATGATATTATGAAGGTAAAACTGGGTCAACTGTCACCTCGACTTGTTGACTTTGGTCAGGTATAGACTCATAATATTCACCATCAAAGAGAGTGCTTTCGATCAACGGTTGATTTAAGTCAGTCAGTTTTTCAACTAGTAAAGGATTTGGGGAGAGTTTCTGGTATCCATATGGAAGTCGCTACGGTGAAGCAGGACGGTTATCCAAAACTCTTTTGTCTTCATCCAAAAAAGGACAATGGTGAAGGGAATGATTACCTTCACATAACCTACATGGTACTTTGACCTTTCCTTTCTGTCCGTGAACTTCACTATCACTAGTTGAAGGTGTGTTATCAACATGATCACTAGAGGTTGATGACACTGGGTGGTGCGAACGGGGGGACCATTCTCTCAAGTTCCAAGGAAAGCAAGGACAATCTCAATGAAAATAGTCTCCTCTACAAATTATGCATGGAAATTTGGGTTTAGGAAGTTTAATGGGTGGATTTTCACCAGATGATCCATGATTGCCCCGTTGCTTAATTGACTTCTTCTTCTCCTCCTTCCCTTTCTTCTTCTTCTTAGCCACCTGGTTACTAGCATCACTACTTTCACCAATCGAAGAGGAAGAAGGGGAGGGAGAAACAAACGAAGAAGAAGGTGAAGGGTCAACTTCAGTATCAATTGGATGCTGATTCGATTGCAGAGGAATCACGATATATTGCACCACAGAGGTTGAGAATACCCACACTGGCAGGCCAATGGTAATTCCTGGAAGGGACAATGTGGCCATATATGGAGCACCAATATTTCCCCAAGAGGAAAAAGGACTGGGATTCCCCTGAAAAGGGATTCCTTGATTGGTAGATCCCAGATTTGTCTCCATATATATCAACCTAAGATCAACTAAGGAATAGGGATGTTATTCCGAATTCAATTAATTTTAATGACGCTTTGACACAACTTTGCTTTTTTAGTTTTTAAGAGTCGAGAAAAAGCTAAAGATGACTCTAGTCTCCTTTGATTTTTAATGAGCTTGAAGTGACAAGTGCTCAGATCGACCTTTTCTTTTAAAGAGTTGAAAAGGAACGAAAGTGACTACTCTGGAAAACCTAGACATAGGGATTACCAAACCAATTGCAAAACTACAATATACACCATGGTGATAAATTAAAGAGAAATTATCGAGGACTTATGTACGCAGTCAATCTTCCTGAACGTTGTGTTTAGTGCATTGCGATCAATAGTGCGACAGACTTGGCTTCCTATGGATAAAGGATATAAGCCTATTCTGGTCTCCCAATATATACTCGATGGTACAGGGAGCACATGTTTGTGCTAGTACTTGTCATATCAAGGAGGAGGAATCACCCAACCTTTGATGAAAATGATAGTTACTAGTATTTATGACGTTGAAACATGTCTCTAGCCTAGACCTCTAGATGTGTTGCATTAAGTTCCAAAGCACTGTTAAGTTCATTGAAATTTATTTTAGAGTTGATCTTGTTTAAAGTTTGCCTTTCAATGGTTTTCTGCGTGATGTTGAATTGAAATTCCTAAAATGCAATCTACAATGATAAACACTCTCTGTTTATTTTGAGCAATGAAAATCATAGCTACTAGGGAAAGAAGATTACAATTCTTTCAAACAAAGAGCAAAGAGAACACACTAGAGAATTTTCCTAAATCATTTTTCACACACAAACTAAAGCAAATGCAAATGCATGTATTTGTTTTCATTCCCCTTAATGTGAAAAATGCCAAAAAGGAAAACTAAATGTAGCAAAGATCTGAAATATTTCTTTCAAAGCAACATTTTCGACAATTTCTTCTTCAAAAGAGAAAGGAAGACTAAATGACACTTTTCAATTTTGAATAAAAATATTCTTTCGAAACTTCGAATATCAACAAATCAAATCAAATACATGATGAAAAGTTCAATCAACTATTCAGGGAAGGAAGAATCAATGACACTTCTCTTTTTGACACAAAACCATAGTTACAACACTTTTTACACCAAAGTGACTAATCGATTTAAGCAACCTTTCAACAAAGGATTATAAATCATGAACAAATACATAAAAACATTTACTAATCTAAATCAATGAAGTCTGATCTATGTGATGCAAGGAGGTTTCAATAATGACGAATTGTTCATACGCAACAAAAACAACTAAACAGAACTGAAAACAACGACAAAACCCCCAAATTTCTAGAATGGAAATATGTTCAATCAGTCATCACATCTGGGCTTCATAGAAACAGGGATGCATCGCACTTTACAGAATCAGGAATTGAGATGCATACTAGGTTATAGTGGAAGACAATGCGATGGGATAGGGAGCGCAACTGAAGTGGGTTTTGGCTTAGATTTGCAGCTGCTTTGAGAGAGTTAAGCTTAACTATGATGGACAGTAAAGAGAAAAGTACAGAGGAATGTCTTGAGAGGTTACTGAGCTACCAAAAGGGCATCTATAATTCTTGTAATTCAAATGTTTAATTCATAAACTAAACCAGAGATTGACTGAAGCAACATTCATCTACTATGCAATTGTAGAGCAAGAGCAGTTCCAAGGCTACATGGATGACTTCAAGCTCTGTCTATAGTTTATAAAACAAACAATAACAACAAACAAACATCTATTCATTCCCCAGTGGAGTCACAAATTTGTTTCTGGGAAAACTAGTGCCTTTTTTATCGATTAGCCCTCAATGTTTGGCAGCTACCCTAGAAACAACAGTTTAAAGCAATTCACTATTTCTTCTATGTGTAATAGATAAGAGAAAGACAATGTAACCAACTTGGATCTTCTGCTTAATCCCTTGCTTGATCTCTCTCCCCCTTAACAGAACTTGCAACTCCTCTCCATACTTATCCCGCTTGGAGAGTACCTGTAGAAACACAGTAACAAAGAACCATCAAAGCATCTTGATCTATTATATCATAAACATTATAGAATGAGATATATAATGAACATAGAATAGCATTCATAAATGATAGCATTCACAATTGCACAATTATATGGAAGAAAACTTGAAGAACTTTATTAAGTAGAAGGGAGAATTACAACCCAGTTGTTTGATCCAACATCATCCTCCCAGCATCAATACCTCTTCACCTCATGAAATAGCAAGATCACACCAACAATACAATGCTCTTTCCTGAAATACAAACCACCAGCACTTCCTTGCAATTCACCAAAATTCCAGCCTTTAGATCTCTTAGATGAGGGATCCATTTATAGATGTGTGCAAGGGTGTGAGTCATCTCTGGGGTTTTTATTAGTGTCATTCCACTTGTTAAATTTGGTTCCACTTGGAGATTTCTTGGATCTCTTACTCATCCCTGGGCGAATTTAGAGAGGCAAGTGTCATAGGAGAAGTTTCTAGAAGATGCCATGAGCATCCACTTAGCAAACTATTTTGGACATTTTTCCATCCTCGCCCATCGCACCCTATAGAAGGCCCAAATAGTATGTGTCACACCTAAGTAGTGTATCACTCAGTATGCATCACGCCTAGCCAGTGTAGTAGTCAGTATAGTTCAGTTTAGGCCATTTCTGGCTGGTTTTACAGGTGGAACTTTTGGGGAATGATGTAATCAGATGACCATGTTCTTTTAGGGTATGAAACAACTCTTTTAGGGGTTGATGAGCCCTAGTTTATTGACATATAAGATTGGGGTTGAAGTGCCCAAATATGTCTATAACACCCCTTCCACTCCGATATGCGATATCAGAGCATTAACGTATGTTTTAGCATTAAATCACTTTAATAGAAATATATGGATTACACAGGAAACCCACTCTGAATCATATATATAGTGGATCTCCAATTTTATAGATTCACCACTATACTCCCATTGGTTCCGAGTCTCCAAGACTTTGCATTACGCACTGTAATCTGCACTTCCTATGATTGCAATTTGTGATCAGATCTTGACCGTCGATCCAATCTATGATCTAACGCTTGAGATTAAGTCATGCGATCGCATATCGCTCAAGCTCAATGATAGACTCCTTCTACTTCCATACACCGATATGATATATTTATAGTCTCGATAGGGATATAAACCATTCTTTCATGTCCGGAAGTTGATTCCTACTGTGTTTTTTCACCGTTTGTTTGTGTAATTGGGTTTTCCACTTGTGGGTGTTAAACTGTATAATGAGCCTGCCGATGTGAGATTTTGCCTTCGTGATTCAATTTTCAATCTGATGGTTCAGATTAACACCCACGATCACATATCGCTTAACCTCAATGCCAGAATCCTTTCAGTTCCATACATCGATACGATATCTTCACAGACCCGATAGGGACATAAACCATTCCCTGTAATATTTCAAGTCCAGCACTTGGTTCCAACTGTGTTTTTCATCATTTCTTAGTGTAATTTTGTTTCTTCTTAGGGGAGTTAAACTGTATAATGGCCCTGCCAATGTGATATCTCTTCTTGCACAATAACTTGTTCCTATGTTGTCACAGTTTCAAATATCAATGTATTATCAATTTTTTTTTATGTAATAAATAATTGCTTGTCTCATTTAACAGACATTCTCCATCCTTTTGTACATTGGTCGTCCTCTGTAAAACACTCCTCTATTAGTGTTTCTTCTCCCAGGGTTAAATCATTTGCATAGGTTCCTTCATTCTTAAGATCTTTCCGTAGAAAATGGAAAAAAAATTTGCAAAATGGAAAATTGTGTGTGGTAAATTATGTATTTATGTTATTTTTAATTTTATTCAATGTTAAATTATTTTTTTGATATCGAATGCCTTTTTTTTACGGTTAGGTGGTTTTACCGTTTCATCATGGATCCAGGTATTTGCAGTTCTCTTCCATTCGAAGTTCTCGAACTTGTGTTGGTGTGGCTCCCCTTATCGATTGTGATAAAGTTTGGCACTTTATGTAAAAAATGGAAGAATGCTTTGCAGGACCCTTCTTTCTTTTTACATTGCAAGAATGTCTCCACGAACCAATTTAGATTTCTTATTCGTTTTCTCAATAGTGGATACAATGGTTTTGTTGTGCAATATCTTGAACAGAATGGCCACATATATCAATTTCATTTGGGATTCATAGATTCAAGATATAGAGTAGAGTGTGTTGTTGGACCAATGGTGGTTTTATCCTTACCAACAGAATGCTCCCAAACACACAACTATTTTGTAGTGAATCCATTTACAAAGGCATTTGAAAACATAGGGCTAGTACGAATTGGAAACTCGGGGTTCTTTTGATTATTGGAAAATGTAAGTAGCAAAAAATATGACTCAGTTGTTCTAAAAATATATATGACAAAATGCAGTCTGAATTTTATGTTTGTAGTAGTCTTGATAGGGTATGGCAAAGGGCTGGTGTTCCATTTGGTGGCACTTCATCCCCCAAGAATGTAGTGTTTTATAAAAGTAAAATGTTTTGGCTGTATCTCAACAAGGAGTATGAAGATTATCCTCGGTACGGGTATAAAATCTACTGGTTTGTCGTAATAAAAAATGAGTGGGGTTTTACATTTTTTCGAATCACTAACATATGTTGTATGTCTTTAGCAATATACATGAATCGGTTGATATGCCTTGTCAATGATGGGTCCACTTCTGTATGGTCAATTGAAGAATTAGATCATTTCCAATTTGGTCAACCGTGTTTTGAATGAGGAATTGACTACTTTGAAGATGATTGGGGTTTTAGATGGAAGTTGTGGGAAGAAATTTCTGTAGATATAAATAGAAAATGTCATGGCTATCTTTCGTTCCTAACAGTCCATGGTCTGGTTCTTATGTGCAATAGCAGTGAAGTTCCTTTCCTATTATATGACATGGTGACTCACATCTATTTTCCAATAGATATTGATAGTTCAACTAATGGGTAGATGTCTTGGTTTTGGTACCTAGCACAAGAGCACTACAATGATTTCATTAAGTATAGAGATGTTTTTGCAATTGCTGCGCGTATGGATTCCGTTGATGAGATTCCACCATTGGATATGGTGATGGATTCTTAGGATATTAGTATTCTTGGGAGTTCTTATAAATATTTCCATTTTATATACTCTTTGTGGTTGTGGAAAATATTTCCATTTTTTCCTTTATACATACTATGTGTCTTTATGGTAATACTTTAAAATTATGTTTGTATCAATCTTTGTGATGTAAAATATTTAATATTGTTTCTGCTAAAGTTTTCTTATTTACATGTAGATGTTTCTCAATGTTATGCTTTTTCCTTTGTTTGTATAATGATAATTTCTATGATTTATGTTATACATTATATTTGTAATGGTTTTTGTCATTGATTCTCAAACATTTTTATATGTTTATGTTCATTTTAATATTTATATTTATATTTTTATAGTATATATAGTTCCAAATTTTTAGATTCTTGTGTGGTAATAGTGTGGGTTCCATTTTGATTATAATATGACACATGGAAATTTAGGCTTCTTTTTTTGTTTGGACCATTTGGAAGTATTCATTTTTTTTTCCATTTTAAAATTATTTTGTTTTTGTTTTTAGGCATTTGGAAAAATCCTTGTACATTTTCATAATTTTATATGCTTGGAAAAAAAGTAAGATATACACTTTTTATGTTCGATGTTTATGAGCATAATGAATAATTATTATTCATTGTACACATGTCATCTGAAGGAACAAGTGTGCGTGGAAGAAAAATAGCTTTGTCCTCACAATCACATGAGAGGTCTAATGAAAGTCATTGTTTGCGATATCAACAAAATAAGGATGCGATAAATGAGCATAGGAGAGCTCCATATAAGAGAAAAACGACCGAAGCCACTCTTCGAAATGATTCTATAGTTCCTTGTAAGTATCGTAGTATGGACGATATAATGGAAAGAACATTTCTTGGTGATAGTTCATTATTAGGATATGCTCCTCTTTAGCATAGCCTTTTTCTTCGATGCTCATCTAAAAATGTTCATAACATTGGGTAAACATCTCACAATCAGGAAGAACACCATATCGATATTGTGCATGAAAATGTCCACCTTAACCCTTCTGTGTGTCCAATAGCATGTTCTGGTGGCCAAAGGTTACAAATAAGTGATGGTCAAGGTAATGATGACATTTTCTGTGGTGATTTCAATGATAGTTACTTGGCCATTTGTTCGATATTTTGGATTCAGTTGCTTGAAACAAAAGACCCTCAAATCTCACTTCTCAGAGTAATGTGGTTCCACCAAGAGAATCAATCATCCCTAATAGCATTTTGCATGGCACAATGGAGGTAACAAAATTACATTTTGGTTTTTGCTACAATAGTGGTTGTTTAGTTACATTCCAGACTGATGTAAATTTTCAGTGTTTTTTTATTTTCTTTTGGTTTTCTAAATTTCTAATTGCTTAGATAGTGAATTTTATTTTCTTTGAATAGGACAGAAGCCATTCCAATAGAGGCATAGAAATTAACTTGGTATATGTTACATCTACTAATGTTAGAAGTGAAGAGGACCTATCTCATAGTGTTCATCCACATCGCCAAACAAATTTAAATGTTGAGTGGATTTGATATTTTTCTCATTTTCTCATTTACAGTTGCCTTGAAATTGTGCTTTCTAACATTTCATGGAGAAACCATGATATCATCTCGTTAGGTTGGCCAATTGGAATACAAAAGATCAAATTGTAAAACTATTGTAGATGTATTTGATTTATTTTCAATTTTTGAATCTTTATTTTTTGGACATTTAGTTTTATAACATGTTTTATTTTCTTTGAAATAGGAAACAACTCATTTGAATAGAGGCAAAAAAAATACATGCAAAAAATGTTCCGTCCATTGTTCTTAGAATCCAAGAGCAACCTTGTGATAACCCTCATCCACATGAAGATAGAAATGTAAATTTTGAATGCATTTGATTCTTTTCCATTTTCTTCATTTATAGTTAGTTTCGAATTAATTTTTAAAGTCTTTTATGACATAGAGACCCTTACATGCTCTCAAATTTGCGAAATGCACACCATAAATTTGGAAACACATTCTCATAGATGCATTCCTCGTGGTTCAAATTTGCGAAGGCAATCTCATGTTCTTGAAGATGAATTAAATGTTAGAAGAGATTTTACTCATCGAAATGGTTTTCAAAATGGTTCAACGAGTAGATATCATATTCATTTTGATGAAAACATGGTTGCAGTGCATAAAAGGTTGCGAGCAAAGATAGATAGCTTGTTAGTTGTCCAGATGTGCCACATTTGCCAAGAATCATATCCTAGAATCGTTGTTGTCAGGCATGATGAAGGACCTCTTTGCAGACAATGTAAGAGTGAAAGAGGATCCCATCATTTTTGGCGATATAATAACATGGGTCCTGGTGAGCAACCTCATCTTTTAAGAATTCTTTCTCAAGTTGAAGAAATGCTAATAGCACGTGTGAACCCCATTTTGCAAATGACACATGATCGAGGTGGGCAATATAACTATAGTGGTCATACAATTAGCTTTCCTCAAGATATTTCTACAATTGTACGAAGCCTTCCCCGACGTGTTGAAGATATTGACTTTCTAATTGTGAGCAGACATGGTGCTGAGTCTAAATATTATGAATGTCATGTCAAAAGAGCTTGAGTGATGGATGCATTGATTTTCAAAATCCATCATGATCAATACTATCGAGATGTTGTAGTTGATTATGATTCACTGAATGCTCTACCCAAAAGTTAAATAGATGTCTCCTCCAGGCTTAAATTTGTTGATTTTCATATTGAAGAATCTGAGATCAATGAAACTAATAATGAAGAGGAAAATTCTGAGCATTTTCCCTCTCATCCTTCTTCCTTTGTTGCTCTCCTACCAAATGAATGCAGAGAAGTGGAAGAAATTAGAGCATTTCATGATAATGTTCATTCTTCACATGTTCAAGACATTGATTGGCCCACTATTGGAACCTCTCCTGTGAATGAATATAATACAGAGGGGTTGTTCAATATGGAATTCCTAACATTGTTCCCCACTGGTGATGCTAATTGGTTGCAATCACGTGTTTGTAGTGTTGAAGTTCATGAATATGCATTGCATCTTCTTAGGTACTACGATTAGATATTTGGAAGCCATCCTCAGTTTCCATATTACCTATTAAACATGATAATGTGGCATCAGATCCAAGCAACTGCTGTAGTTTTTTCAAAGAAACATTTACATGATAACTCACCTACAACAGTTGAGTAGTTGCTTCACCAACTATCTAAGTTACTAGATAATAAGTTGGTTGAGCATCTTATGCGGTTTGGTTCTTCTGTAAGAGGTACAAGGGCATACTGGACTAAGTGTCGATCTAAATTGACAGACATGATTACTCAGTTAGGATGTCCATCTTTATTTTTTACTTTCAGTACAGCTGACACAAAGTGGCCAGAGTTGCATAACTTCATGCACATACATTCACATTCTCATTCTTCAAATGAGCATCATATGAAAATTGAGAATGTTATCAAGTATCCTCATATTGTTGTGGCATTTATGCACCACAGATTCAATATTTTTCGAGAGGAAGTTATCCAAAAATACCTTAAAGCTAAAGACTTTTGGTACAAGTTTGAGTTGAATTTTTCTTCTATACTTTTTCAACTTTTATTATGGTTCTATTTATATTGTTTGTATTAACTATATGTTCATTTATGTTATATATGAGTGGCAACACGGATGTTCAGTGCATATCCATGGTTTCCTATGGTTAGAAGCTGCTCCTGACATGGAAATACTTGATTGGTCAAATAGTTCTGATGGACAAGTTACAAAGATGTTCTTCGACAAATATGTAACTGCATGGAATCCGCGTGACATCCATCGTCACAAGATAATGGTTCCACGAGGCCTTAATGATGACCCTTGCCTATTGAATACTGGTCAGGTTTTCTCTTGTGATCCTCATAATGATTATGAAGAATTGTTAAAGTGTGTCCCAAGGCACACAAAGTGTATTGTGGGTTCTTGTTTGTGCAAAAAGGAAACTATTCTAACATGTCAATACAATACTCCATGAGATCTTTATGGTGAATCATGATTGTTCATAGATGATCAGGGAAGAAAAAATATGAGCCAACAAGAAATGATGACAGGCTTAATGTACATAACATTGACCTTCTAACAATGTGGCATGCAAATGTTGATTGCCAGCCAGTGGTTTCTCGCTATGCTAGGTTGAAATACATTGCTAAGTATGCATTGAAAGCAGAAAAAAGGTATAAAAGTTATCATCATATGTTAACTATAATTTCAAATTCTATTGGCCCTGAGGATCCTGCTTTATGTGCATATAGAAATTTTCTTGCAGAAAATTATTGACTGTGACATTCGAGCACAAGAAACATGCCATATGTTGCTTAAGATGCCTCTTGTTGTTTGGAGTCGGAAATTTGTTTCCTTAAATTTTGGAAGAAAGGTTTTTAGGAAAATATCATTGGATGGCTTGCAATGTTCATCTAAGAATACTTTCATTCACCATTATCAGAAGATACCTTTTTTCCTTGAACATCTATCTTTGATAGAAATAGCAAGATATTGGACATTTGATAGAAAGCGGAAACAAGATCCATGGAAGGCTAGAGATGTTTATGCTATTGTTCGGGTTTGGCCATGGTTTTATTCTATTCCCGATGAGGATTCAAAGGAATTTGAAACCTTTTTCTGGTCAGAATTGCTATTGTACAATCCATTTCGTGATATTTCTATAGAAATTGGCCTTTCAGATGAAGTTATTATTGAAAGTTGGAGGAATTTTGGATATCGGGCATGGCATGTTGATCGACAACAATCAATTATAGAGAATATTGAAGATGAAGAACATGGTGATTTTTCTAACCACGAAATGAATGTTGAAGATGATTTTCAAGAATGGCAGATTTTCTCTTGTTTGGTTCCACCAAACAATGTGATTGTTTTTTATCTTCACACCCTTGGTTGAAGGGACTTTGATATATCCTTTGACTATGAGAGTACAACTATTTCTAATGATGTTGTAGAGGAAGCTACTAATTTTATAAGGACTGCAAAATCAGCGGGTGATATTGTTGACCTCTCAAACAGAACATTTTCATCTCTAGGTTCTTTGTCAGAAAAACAACAACTTTCTTTTGACATTGTGTTAAGGCACATTGCTGAATACGAAATTCATGAAGCTCTTCTTATGATTATTTAGGGAACTATGGGCACTGGGAAGTCTTTCATTATCCATTGTATTTTTGAAGCTCTTTCTAATTCGTCAAGTGAAGGAAGAAGCCCTTTGCTTCTTCTTGTTCCAACGGGAATAGCTGCCTTTAATATACATGCAAAAACAATACACTCAACTCTAAAAATCCCTATTAAAGATATGCAACCACTATAGGGGCAGTCACTTGCAGTATTCCAAGAAGAAATGTGACATGTTAGATATATATTGATTGATGAAATGAGCTTTCTAGGATCAAGGTTGTTTATGCAGATAGATGCTTGGTTACAAGAAGCATTTCCAGAGAAAAGGGATTGTCCTTTTGGTGGCAGATACATCATCCTTGTGGGTGACCTTTTCCAATTGCCTCTTGTCAGAGATAAGCCTTTGTATGCAGGTAATACAGCAAGGAAAGTCTTGTGGAACAAATTCAACATTGTTGTCACTCCTGACACAATCTTTTTCCAACAAGGGCATAATAAAAAACAATCTTGTTTTCGTAGAGTCGTCAATAACATAAGAAACATAGAACCTGTTCTTGAAGATTGGGACTTTCTTATGTCTCGGGCTGATATGAGGTTTCATCCTATAGAAAGAGATTTATTTAATGCAGCAATTCACATGTTTCCAACAAATAATTTGTTGTCCTTACATAATAGGCATATGTTAAAATCATTAAATTCTCCAATTGCACGATGTGTTGCTGAATATTCAAGGCATTCAGAAATCAGTGGTGTTGATGATGATCAATTGGACTGTGAAGTTTTGTTGTGTCATGGTCAACATGTTATGTTGACATGTAATTTATGGGTTGAAGCTGGCTTGGTGAATGGTGCACTTGGTTTTGTTAGGGATATATTCTATGTGCCTACCTCTAAGCCACCTGCACTTCCAATGTTCACAACTGTTGTTTTTTATAAGTATGTTGGTGTTCCATTTGATGCAAGAAATCCAAACATTGTCCCTATCACCCCAGTGATAAGAGGAAATCGAAAACAAATTCCTTTGAAGATGGCATGGGCTCTTACAATCCACAAGTCATAGGGATTGACTTTAGAATGAGCGTCAGTTGATATCGAGAATAAAGAACAGCAAGGCCTTACCTTCACAGCCATATCAAGAGTGAAATCAATAGATGGTTTACGCATTGCACCGCCTTTTACATTCCAACATTATGCCAAGATGAAATATGGCGCATATGTTACAATTAGGAAGAAGGAAGAGGAGCAATTGAAGTCCATATCACTATGAAATACAACTAATAACATTGTGGCCTTCTTTATATTTTTTAACTTCAAATTTGTAGTGGATTATTTGATGTGGACAAAACAAAAAATATATGTTAAGACTCAATGTTCTTTCTGTGGTTGCAATGTTGGTTAAATTGTGATTATTTTAAACACTAGTGTTGTTTTTATGTGCAAAATTGTATGTCTCTAGTCTTAGTGTGTCCTATTATGCTCTTATTCTTTAAATCCAATGTGTCCAATTCTGAATGTTAAGAAATGATATGATAAAGAATTATTTGAGAAAAAATACATATATCAACAATAGCAATTTTTAAAGAAGTGTTCATTCACATAAGGAAATAAGACAAAAACAACGATAGAAGTACCGCATGCATTTTAATCCTTCCGATGTGAAAAACACTTTGATTCCACTTTCCTATTTGAGAAAACCTCCAGAAGATGCAAAAGTGCAAGTCTTGAAAAAGCTTCTTGGTTTGCAATGTGGTTCTTATATTGGTTTTGGATTAGATCACTATCAAACTAATCTATTATGACTCTTGTGTAGGAAATATTAATATTGGCATGAGCATCTTAAACAACAGAGTAACATTTACTTCATTTTCAAGAACATGAGATTTTCTTCACAAATTTGAAGCATGTGGAATGGGTCTTCGACAATGTATTTATCCTACAACTGAAAAATATATAAATATTCTTATCTAAGCCGAGTGATTTATAATCAATGCGATCTTTGATTATTCTTAAAAGACAAATAAGCATATAGATGGCTTACTTATCAAATAGAAAGATGCATTCATATAATGGTTACTTTGTTTAAGAAATTAAACAAAGTAGTTATAAAAAACATTATTGCATTCATCACAATATATAATATATATATATATATATATATATAGATATATATATATATATATATATATATATATATATAATATAATATATATATATATATAATAGATAGATAGATAGATAGATAGATAGATAGATATATATATATATATATATATATATATATATATATATATATATATATATATATATATAATATATATATATATATATATATATGTTTTGATGAATGCAATAATGTTTTTATAACTACTTTGTTTAATTTCTTAAACAAATTAACCATTATATCGCTGACATGTATCCTTTGAAATATAACAATTCTCAATCTTTAGAAATGATATGATAAAGAATTATTTGAGAAAAAATACATATATCAACAATAGTAATTTTTAAACAAGTGTTCATTCACATAAGGAAATAAGACAAAAATAGTTGTAGAAGTAGTGCATGCATTTGAAACCTTCTGGTGTGAACAACATTTCGATTCCACTTTTCTATTTGAGAAAAACCTCCAGAAGATGCAAAAGTTCAAGTCTTGAAAAAGATTCTTGATAAAAATGTGAAACCTTGATGCAGTTTTTGAAAATAAAATATTTAGAAGTACAGTAGTGCAACTTCCTAAGTCAAAATTTTATACAAATTGAGGACCCATTCTAAATACATTAAAGTGTCTTAAATAATAAAAATAAAAACTGCTATCAATAAAAATTGCTATAAGGTGTTCAAACTGTGACATGAAAATGTGGGATTTGGTATAAAATTAGCAGTGTGATGGCGGTTGACCTAATTCATTGAATCAACTTCTTCTCTTGTGCTTGTAGCTCACAGATTGCTAGAATTGGCTAGATTTCCAAATGCTGGCTCATCGTAGAATGTAGTTGGACTGTATAGGTGGCATCAGAGAGTTTGGGGACCATGCACTTGACCGCGTCAGACAGGCATTTTATGGCCATCTGTTGGATATGAGGCTTCACTAGAAAAAACCAAAATGCATCCCATGTCAAGTTTTGAACTTCTTTGATCTGTTTTTCTCTGCTTGCCAGCTCCTGTCTCCATTGATGTTCTAGTTCCTTTTCTTTCGGGAGTTTTCCTGGAGAGAAATCGGAAATCAAATTAGACATATATAAACAATTATTTACTAATTCGAATACAACATTCATTATATATCTGGCTCTCGAAGTTGCCCTTTCACCTTTCATTAGCTGAGATTCCAATTCCAAAAATAGGATTTCCTTGTGCGATTCCTGTATTTTTGGTAGATTTGCAGCCATTCCTTCCTCTGAATTTTTCCAAGAGAGAAAGTTTGTTATTTTTTCATCTGCTTTCTCCACTTCCAATCTCCTGTCAACTTCCTTGCCAATCAATGATGCAGAGATGTCACACAATGGGTTGGCCATTGATATATTGTGGGAAAGGATGTTCAATTTTCGGGACAAGGCCTTGGTTATCTCCAAGGCTTCTTTTTTGAATTCAGTAACCTGTGGATAACCCTTGCATTTTTCTATTTGTAAGTGTAGTTTTGCAATTCGATCATCCTTGGCCTTCTTTTCTTGCTCAATCACTATTTGAAGGCTACTTAGTTCTTGAGACAACTTCTATTGTTTCTGGAGAGCTTGCTTATGAATTTTTTGTTTCTCCAGATTCAACTATTCTTTAAGTTGCTCATTTTCTTGCCTTTGTTCTACTAGTTGTTGTTCTAGTTGATTAATCTTTTGTTGTGCTTATGCTGATTGCATCTCAAGCTCAGTGATCCTTTGATATTTATCCTTGATTAGTTGATTGACCATTGAGGCTTTGTCCATTGTTGTTGTTGTGTAATCCCCTGCATATTGAGATAATTTTGTTAAATCCTTAGAAGTATTGACTTGTGACTTCCATACCACATTCATGATTTCGTCCTGAGGAGTTAAAAGAGGTGCTTGATCGGTTTTCCTCTTTTTCCTCTGTCTTTTAACTACAAACCTGTGCTTTGGACTATAGAATACATCAATGGGTAGTATTTCCTCTATTTTTAGTAAAATCCCTTTTGTGGGATTTTCAGGAATGATTTCTATATCCTGCTGCATTTTGGGTGGGCCGCTTGTCCCTTCAATCAGAACACTAATAACCTCAGACTGTTGTGCTGTGGACGGTTTTGGTGTAGTGAGGTTTTGCGATTCCTTTGGGTTTTTTATGATTCGATCGAATTGCTCCCATTCCTTCATTAAATTTTGATCAATATTTCTATCAGTATGAAGGAGCTCAATAGTTCCTTGCTTTGTGCTCTGTGTTTCAGGGTTCTACTTTTCAGGAATCTTCTAGGTAGTTTTTCCTTCACTTTTCCCTTCATGTTGCAGCATAGGGGTGGTATTTAATAAGTGCATCGGTAGAGTTTCCAAACTCCTTGTTCTGAATTGTAGAAATGGTTCTACTCCCTCTGCTCCCAATTTGATTTTCGCAAGTCATTTTACTTGATAAAATAAGTCATCTGAGGTGAACAAATCATCATAGTCATCTTTCTCATGTTCAAACTTGGAAATTTTGACATGAGAGATGAAGTTATAGGCTATTTCTTTTGGATCATATTGCCTCTTTGGAATGGTTGCTAACTTTAGCGATTTTATTTTCTCTGCTTCTTTCTCTACATGTTTGAATTGATGCAGTGTGAATGTACCACATGGGAGGGGGAATGGAGGCCACATTTTATTTTTGGAGTCCTTTAGATTTCTGGACATCCCTTCTTTTGTGATTTGATAAACTATTTCCTTGGAAAATAGTTTATCGGGAGTGTATAAGGGGAGAGCATGTGGAGCAGTAGTGCTTCCAAAAAGTCTAATGTAGGTGAATGTTTCTTCACCAAACCAATTACCAATTGATGTTAAGTCAACAGTGGCTTCATCATATAACCTAGGAGCGGGTTTATTGAATATAGCATAATGAACAGGCAAGACTAAACCATGAAATATTCTATAAAGATGGTTTTTATAATGGGTTTTCCACAATTCCTTATGATAGATGTGAATGGGGGTTGGGTCTTGTGGGGTCCATTTCCAACCTAGAATGGGGTAATCGGAATTGAAACAGATAGTGTCCATAATGTAGGCACTCATATAAAACAGGGGTATTGCCTGGGTAGTCACAAACCTATTTCTTCTATAATTAAGGATATGGTTGGCCATTTTATTAGAAAAAATGGTTTCCCAATCCGTGATATACGAGTTAACCACTACCTCCATTAAAGGAACCATTTCAATTGAAAACCTAGTGGAATCGAAGACTCCAAAGAGTCTACATATCATAGCACTAGCATAGCAATAAGGAGATTCTATGGAGTCAATGAAATATATACATGATGATTGATGCTTGTGATTTTTTGGGTAATGCCTCGACTGCCTAATAGGATCTGATTCCACATCATTTTGTTTGGAAAAGGTTTCAATAAATGCCTTGTTGTAATGTTCTCTAGTTCCACCAAATGGTACATCTTTCTTATATCTTCTACTCTCAACGAGCCAAACATCCTTCCATCAGCCGCAAAAAATGCTCTGTCTGTTATGTTGATGCTCTCGATTACCCATCTAACTAAGTCATTGTAGGGTAATATTTTGAGGCAGGCAGCTATTCTGTGGAGAAAAGAGCAGGCCAAATCCTTCAGAGTATTCTCTGATTTTTCACTGGAATCAGCTATTGCCTTTTCTTCTTCAATTACTTTTGGATCTTTAGCTTCCAATAAATTGTATATGCTCTCCCATGAATCTTTGCCCAAGATGGCGCAGGTAGTATCACGTATCAACCCCTTCTTCGGTGGTTCCTCTTTGGTTAAGACTGGAACCTTTACTTTCTTTGATTTCTTTGACATTTCTCCTAAATTGATGAATTCAAACTTACTCTACAAAAGAAACAGATGAGCGTAACAGAGGAGAAAATACATTCCAAGATTAACAACAATTAAGCACAATAACTGATATGAATTTGATATATTATGTTACCACGGATGAAATCCTCGAATGATTCAACCATAATTTATTTATTAATGATTTTTACAGTTACCCGTAGTGATCATTAAATGCCATAATGATATGTTGCATCACACATATTCGTAATGGTTCTTTAAAGTAAATATGGTGAGTTTCCCGATCAGCGATTAGTAATAATCACATATCACAGATCGATAAGCCCAACTTTGTGCTTTAGTATTTTCCTTTGTATAGCTTCAATTGCGATAAAGAGTGAGTTGTCATATGGAGGTGGGATAATCTTTAAGAAATCAATAAATCATTTATTTCTCATTTAGTAATTATTTATGCTCTTAAAACCGGCAAGCATTCGTTTAACCGTACTATTTCCACTTTATTGACAAGCGCACCTTTATTTATGATGATGAAATTGCATTGACGGATCTCAAATGGGCATTCATTATGTGTTTTGGGACCTTACCGATGCACGATTGTGATTGCCTTGTCACATTGGCAAAGTTGTATGACCCCATGGAATGTTTCCTTAAGAAATTTGTGATATGCGCTTTTCGATTGTGTTACTGCATTGGGGAATGCCAAAGGAAATGTTAAATCCATATTTTAGCCAAAGGATATGCGCGATGTGATATGTTTCATTTATAGTTTATCTTATGACAAGGTTTTGTTTCGCGTTTACATTGGATCGAACCTCATCATAAGGATTTTCATGTATCATATGGATTTTTTGCAAAATGTGATTGTTATTGAAGTTATCCTAAAAGCAAAAAGACTTATTATTTAGAATATTGATTTTAGCTAAGTTTATTAAAAAAGGGACCCATTTCTTGTTAAACTTTTTATATAAAAATTTTGAAATGAGGAGGGTTGTTGTATAACACAACAGGTTTTTAATATTTTTCCCTTGAGTTTATTAATTCCCAATGGTTTGTAGTATAAAATTATTGGTTTTCTTCATTCTTCAACTTTTTAATATTAATAATTCCTTGGGTTTATAATCCCTTGAGGTTTTATTGTTAATCGCTTGGGTTTATTATTCATTTGGGTTTATTATATCAATCCCTTGGGTTCATTATTCCCTTTGATTTACATTATTAATAATATTGCCTTAGGTTCATAATCTCTTGGAGTTTTAGTATTAATCCCTTGGGTTTATAATATCAATCGTTGGGGTTTATTATTCACGAGTCAAACATGGTTTATTATAATGTTGACCATGGCCCAACATGGAATTGTGATAGGAATTGTCTCAATATGTAAATCAATGATGGTCGATCATCTTTATTTTAATGTTTATAATATTAATCCCAAGGGTTAATTATTCCCTTAGGTTTATATTATCGATCATGGTAAACCATGGTTGATTCTCGCATTCTGACAATGGTTGTCTCACCATCAAACTAGATCATGTTTATTTTGATGTTTTAGTATTTACATTTGGGTTTACCATTGTTGGGTTTATAGTATTAGGCCCTTTGGTTTAATATTATTCCATTAGGTTCATAATCCCTTAGGCTTTTAGTATTAATCCCTTGGGTTTATTGTTCATTGGGGTTTTAATATTAATCCCTTGGGTTTATGATATCAATCCCTTAGGTTCATTATTTTGTTTGGTTTATAATATCAATCATTGTAAACCATTTCCGATCATAGCCAAACGTGGTCAATCATGGTTGAATGTCACATTGTGACAAGAATTGTCTCACCATCAAAATACACCATGTTTATTTTAGTGTTTGTAGTATTTATATTTGGGTTTACTAATGTTGGGTTTATAATATTAGTCACATGCTTCAATGTTGTTGGGTCTATACTGTTAGGCCCTTCAGTTTAATATTATTCCATTGGGTTCATGATCCCTTGGGCTTTTAGTATTAATCCCTTGGGTTTATTGTTCATTGGGTTTTTAGTATTAATCCCTTGGGTTTATTGTTCATTTGGGTTTATAATATCAATCCCTTGGGTTCGTTATTACTTTTGGTTTATAATATCAATCATTGTAAACCATTGTCAATCATAGCCAAACATGGTCAATCATGGTCGAATGTCGCATTGTGACAAGAATTGTCTCACCATAAAATAAACCATGTTTATTTTAGCGTTTGTGGTATTTATATTTGGGTTTACCAACGTTGGTTTTATAATATTAGTCCCTTGGTTGAATGTCACATTTTGACAAAGATTGACTCACCATGAAAATAAACCTTATTTATTTTAGTGTTTGTAGTGTTTATATTTGGGTTTAACAATGTTGGGTTTATAATATTAGACCCATGGGTTTAATATTATTTCCTTGGGTTCATAAACCCTTGGGGTTTTAGTATTGATCCCTTTGTTTATTATTCCTTTAGGTTTATAATATCAATCCCTTGGGTTTATTATTCCCTTCGGTTTATAATATCGATCATGGTAAACCACTGTCAATCATAGCCAACCATGGTTCAATGTCACATTGCGACAACAATTGTCTCACCATGAAAATAAATAATAATCCCTTGGGTTTATTATTCCTTTGGGCTTATTATATCAATACCTTGGGTTTATTGTTGATTGGGGTTTTAGTATTATTCCCTTGGGTTTATTGTTCATTTAGGTTTATGATATCAATCCCTTCGGTTCATTATTCCGTTTGGTTTATAATATCAATCATTGTAAACCATTGCCCCTTGGGTTTATTATTCCTTTGGGTTTATTATATCAATACCTTGGGTTTATTATTGCCTTGGTTTTATAATCCCCTGGGCTTTTAGTAATAATCTATTGGGTTTATTATTCATTTGGTTTTAGTATTCATCCCTTGGGTTTTTTGTTCATTTTGGTTTATGATATCAATCCCTTGGGTTCATTATTCCATTTTATTTATAATATCAATCATTGTAAACCATTGACCCTTGGGTTTATTATTCCTTTAGGTTTATTATATCAATACCATGGGTTTATTATTCCATTGGGTTTATAATCCCTTCCGATTTTAGTATTAATCCCTTGGGTTTATGATATCAATCCCTTGGGTTTATTATTCCATTTGGTTTATAATATCAATCATTGTAAATCATTGCCCCTTGGTTTTATTATTCCTTTGGGTTTATTATATCAATACCTTGGGTTTATTATTCCCTTGGGTTTATAATCCCTTGGGCCTTTAGTATTAATCCCTTAGGTTTATAATCCCTTGGGCCTTTAGTATTAATCCCTTGAGTTTATTGTTCATTGGGGTTTTAGTATTAATCCCTAGGATTTATTGTTCATTTGGCTTTATGATGTCAATCCCTTGGGTTCATTATTCTGTTTGGTTTATAATATCAATCATTGTAAACCTTTGCCCCTTGGGGTTATTTATTATTATTATTATTATTATTATTATTATATATATATATATATATATATATATATATATATATATATATTATATATATATCTTGGGTTTATTATTCCCTTGGGCTTATAATCCCTTGGGCTTTTAGTATTAATCCCTTGGGCATATTGTTCGTTGGGGTTTTAGTATTAATCCCTTGGGTCTATTGTTCATTTGGGTTTATGATATCAATCCCTTGGGTTCATTATTCCATTTGGTTTATAATATCAATCATTGTAAAGCATTGCCCCTTGGGTTTATTATTCCTTTGAGTTTATTATATCAATTCCTTGGGTTTATTATTCCCTTGGGTTTATAATCCCTTCGGCTATTAGTATTAATCCCTTAGGTTTATTGTTCATTGGGGTTTTAGTATTAATCCCTTGGGTTTATTGTTCATTTGGGTTCATAATATCAATCCCTTTGGTTCATTATTGCATTTGGTTTATAATATAAATCATTGTAAACCATTGTCAATCCTAGCCAAACATGGTCAATCATGGTTGAATGTCACATTGTGACAAGAATTGTCTCACCATCAAAATAAACCATGTTTATTTCAGTGTTTGTGGTATTTATATTTGAGTTTACCAATGTTCATTTTATAATACTAATCCCTTGGTTGAATGTCACATTTTGACAGAGATTGACTCACCATGAAAATAAACCATGTTTATTTTAGTGTTTGTAGTGTTTATATTTGGGTTTAACAATGTTGGGTTTATAATATTATTCCCATGGGTTTAATATTATTTCCTTAGGTTCATAAAACCTTATGGTTTTAGTATTGATACCTTTGTTTATTATTCCTTTAGGTTTATAATATCAATCCCTTGGGTTTATTATTCCCTTCGGTTTATAATATCGATCATGGTAAACCATTGTCAATCATAGCCAACCATGGTTCAATGTCACATTGTGACAACGATTGTCTCACCATGAAAATAAATAATAATCCCTCGGGTTTATTATTCCTTTGGGTTTATTATATCAATACCTTGGGTTTATTATTCCTTTGGGCTTATAGTCCCTTGGGATTTTAGTATTAATCCCTTGGGTTGATTGTTCATTGGGGTTTTAGTATTAATCCCTTGGGCTTATTGTTCATTTGGGTTTATGATATCAATTCCTTGGGTTCATTATTCCATTTGGTTTATAATATCAATCATTGTAAACCATTGTTAATCACAGCCAAACATGGTCAATCATGGTTGAGTGTTGCATTGTGACAAGAATTGTCTCCCCATCAAAATAAACGATGTTTATTTTAGTGTTTGTAGTATTTATAAACCCTTAGGTTCATAAAACCTTGTGGTCTTTTCCCACTTTTAATACTATTAGCACGACTATCGAGGCATACCCCTCATTGCAATCGGCAATTGGCGTTTCCCCATATATATATATATATATATATATATATATATATATAATATATATATATATATAATATATATATATATATATATATATATATATATATATATATATAGACACACACACACACACACACATTTATATCATTGATATGATAGACCCGCCATAGTCATGAAGCGTAATACATAGGCTTTCAGGTCTACCTTACCCATATCGCAATCGACAATTCTATTATAATCTCTTTATAATTGAAATTTATAAAATGCGCAATCATCAAAATACTTTTCGACCTACCGGACCTAACGTGACTTACAACCATAATGAATATACCTTTCGGGTCTGGCCCGCGATCACAAATCGCAATCTCTGATCATTGAATGCACTAGCATACGTATTCAATGTTTTAAAGAGTCGTCGAGCTATTAAAACATAGCATAAATATGTTTTGGTTCCGGATTACCCATATCGCAATTGGCAATCATTTAATGCACCAACATACATATTCAGCGCCTTATGGACCCGCTGAGCTTTTAAACATAATGTAAATATGTTTTGGGTCCGCCAGCATTAATCGCAATTAACAATCTTTATATATGTACATACATATAACTACAGACCCATCAGGACTTTACAACAAAATATAAATGTGTTTCGGGTCCACACTGCTCATCGCAATCGGAGATCGGTGATTCCTGTGGTAATAACTTGCCTGCTACACTTATGCGATTGAAATTTATTTGCATTAGTAATAACATATACATTATATCGTTGATATGACAGACCCACCACAGTCATGAAACATAATACATAGGCTTTCAGATCCGGCTTACCCATATTGCAATCTGCAATCATTTCTATTATAATCTCTTTATAATTAAAATACATAAAATGCGCACTTATAAAAAGACTTTTTGATCTCCTGTACCTAATGGGACTTACAACCATAATGAATATAAATTTCAGGTTCGGCTTGTAATCGCAAATTGCAATTGCTGATCATTAAATGCACCAACATACGTATTCAACGTTTTACGGAGCCATCGGGCTATTAAAACATAACGTAAATATGTTTCGGGTCTGGCTTACCCATATCGTTATTAGCAATTATTGAATGCACCAACATATGTATTCAGCGCCTTACAGACCCACCGGGCTTTTAAACATAACGTAAATATTTTTTGGGTCTGCCAGTATTAATCACAATTGGAAATCTTTATATATGTAGATACATATAACTGCGGACCCGCCAGGACTTTAGAACAAAATATAAATGTGTTTCGGGTCCGCACTGCTCATCGCAATTCAGGATCGGTGATTCCTATGGTAATAACCTGCCCGCTTCACTTTTGCGATTGTGATTTATTTGCATTAGTAATATATATAATATAAGGGGACCACTCCATATAACTTTTTATATTATGAGTTGATTTAATTCTTGCCTATAGTATTATAATATTATAATGAAATATTCTTATTATTATAATTGTTAATAAAAATTTTATAATTTTAGATGATTAAATTATTTAAATAATATAATGATAATCTAATAGTTATTAATAATCCTATATAGTTATTAATAATCCTAAATACAGATAATAATAATCTTATTTATACAAACTCTAAGATAAATATAAAAACACTGAATTTATATTATTATAATAATATTAATATAATAATCATAAATATATAAAAATATAAGAATATAATTGCTATTATTTGTATAGTTATTAATTATATAAATAATTGTTCTTTATTGTTCTTATTATAATAATATATTATAAATAATATGATTATATTATTATTATAATAATAATTATATTGGTATATTATTAATATAATAATAATAAATAATAATATATTATTATTATGATATAATTATTATTATTTTTTTTTAATAAATTTATAATTATTAAGTTATCTAAATAATATAAAAATAATTTAATATTATTATAAGCTATTCTTATTATCTGATTGTTAATATTGATATAATTATTATTAATGCTATATAGTTATTTATATAACTATTAATAATCCTAAATACCTATAATAATTATTAACGGTAGTTGATATAGTTGATATAAGCTTATCAACATATATCAACCACGGTTGATATATACGTATATCAACCATATTTACCTTTGTTAAATATGGCTGTGCCACTCAAATAGGAGAGCGAAATTACTGTTCCGAAATATTTCTAAAATCCATGTAACACAAAGTACTGTTTTTTTCTCATCACATGATTGCAATAATGAATTTGAATCCTTCGTTCAAAAATCCCGATTCGCAACCGTTGTTTTGAGGTTTGTTACAATCGATAAGCTGTTGCTCGGAAAGGTGAACAAGATTGTCAGTGACGATTTGGTTGATGCTTTCTACTGCTCCAGCTACGGCGAAAGACCAACAACTTCCTGCATAATATATAACACACCCACAAATTTCAAAGGTTAATGAGGTTCGATTCAATCAATAGTTTTCTTTACATTTCATGGAGATTGGGCTAACGATTCACCCAGAGAAGCGAGTTCTATTTCCTTTTTTTATATATATAAACCTAACTGATATTAGTTACACTATCAGCTTTGAGGCTTCTGGAAATTAATTTATATTTCACATATCAACAAACTCACCGCATTTGCCTTGATCTTTCACATCGGTCACTGCACCATTATTCCTCCAATTTATAGCCGCGGCAGAGCAGTAGCGCGTTCATATATGAATTTCTTGCCATGACCTGTATGATTGGTTGGTATATATCTTAGTTATTTTGATTTGAACTCGTCATGACTCATGTCTGCATATTTGTTAAGGCCAAGCCAGTAGCTCAGGTTCTGCTGGTTAACTTCATCTATATATCTCAGATTGTCTTTGAAAATCTCTTATCTCGGTTGCTTCTCCTCTGCCAATGTATAGACCCTTTTGTGCGTCGCAAGCCATGATTCGTAGAGAGACGCAATTCTGTCATCACTGAGAAGATCCTCAGGGGAGTATCCGAAATCCCGCGCAGATGTCAAGGCGATGAGTATCAGGCAGGCAAAGAGGAATGCAGGGAGAGATATGTAATCCATCTGAAACCAAAATCTGAAACAGATTGCTGAGTCACTATAAGTCCAATCCAAAGTTGGACTGAAGCTAAAACTAATTCTCTAACTTTATCTATTTTCTTATAACACATTGAATCTTCTGCCTGAAAAAATGGCAAATACAACAAACCACAAAACTATAAATCGGATCTAAGAATGGAGATAAGATTTATTTCCATATTAAGTGGAAAGTGTTGCACATTAGTTGGGAACAACCCAACTGAATATGAAGACATTTCATAACCAAAATATTTGAATAAGTCAAATTACTCAGCATATAACTCAACTGCTATTACTTTTTATCCCACGAATATTAATGAAGACACTTCGTAACCAAAACCAAAATACTTACAGTACATATGATTTATATTTTCAAGTCAAATTAGTAAGCATATAACCCACCAATATTAATGAAGACAGTTCGTAACCAAAATATTTACAGTATATATGATTTATATTATCATGTCAAATTAATAAGCATATAACCCACCATTATTATTATTTATCCCACCAATATTAATTGGAAAATAATTCCATTTGCTATATTTTATTTATTTATGGTTGATTTATTCAAATTGCAAAGTTCGTTATAGATCTTCATAAATTAAATGACCATGGATTGATAATTTTATATATAACACAAACAATGTCTTTCATAATGTTATTTACTAATTATTATGTTTCCTTTATTATTAGTATTGAGAATTATAATAGAAATCTCTCCAACCTCACTACAAAGTCACAAGACACTATGGTCTTTTATAGTAATCTATGAGTTTCTCTCTTTACCCTTAGTATCTCCTCCACTTGCATGTTCATTTTATGGAATAGATAGTAGCTAAAGAATAATAGAATCCTTGCATTATAATTAGCATTAAGTTTAGGATTCTCAAACTCTATTCTAACTTTCATGATGCTTTTAAAAGTGGATCCTCACATGTTAATGAATACCCATATTAGAATTATGGTATGCTAACACGGACATACAATGATATTTGGATTGTTACCTTATTAGGCCATAACTTTTTGCATATGATTAGCATTTGGTTTAGGGTTTTCAAACTCTCTTGTAACTTTCATGATGCTTTTAAAAGTGTATATTGGACCCTCACATGTTAATGAATACCCATATTAGAATTATGGTATGCTAACATGGACATACAATGATATTTGGATTGTTACTTTATTAGGCCCAAAACTTTTGCATATAAGTAATATCTCATTGGAATGTACTTAATGCAAGATAATTTATCCATTGTATGAGAACATAAAGAACCTTAAAAACATGTTAAACCTCAAATTTTGACAAAATCAACTTCAGATGCAAAATATTTAAATTGCCCTATATAGAATTTAAGTAGATTAATTGACACATTTGTAAATCTATTTTGAATGAGTTAATGTGCATGTGTAGTATAGATGAAGGAAGAGGCTTGAAACAAATTGTACCTCCACCATTGATAAATCCCTTAGTAACTTAGAATAAAGTGAAAAAAAAAAAAACTAAAAAAGAAGCATCCGTTAAAAGAATTAGGGGGAATTTAGACTTTTAAAAGATAAAATAGATAGATTCTTTACAATAAGAGATATTTCGAAACTTTATTTCATTAAATATATTTATGTGTAAAATGAAAGTATTTAGCCTATGCATTTATAGATAAGGAAACCATTTTGCAAAATTTCATGTTTAATTCTTTAACCTACAATTACTATTTTGAAATATATGGATTCCATAGAATTTGCTAGAAATTTCCAAATTTACTTAGAATCTATGGTGTTTGTTAGGGATCTATTTTAAGAGTTTGATAGTTTCATATAGATTTTTGGAAATTTTAGTAGGGGAATTGTTGGATTTTCCTAGAATTTATATTCTTCTCAAATATGTGAATTTTTAAATCCCCATTCTTGATGTTGACCATAATCTTGTCATGCAATATCTTTATACAATGCAAACATGAAAATTGAAATTTTAAATAATTATGTGGTTTTTGTTTTAAGATTCTTAGTTTTCCTTATGTTGTGTTAATGGTGCAGGACCCGCCAACAAAGGGGATCTCCTCGGTGTGAAGTCCCAGCTATACCTCACATCATTTGGTGTAGGAGTCTCATCTGGTATGAAGGCCTAGTTTCCATATACTTAGAGATATTCCATCGCTCTAGCTGTCAACACATGAGAGTGTTACGTTGATATCTTCAAACAACAAGGTATGTGTGTCTGGTGAGTGCGTAATGTAATTATGTCAAGGTTTTCTTACTACAAAGGGGGAGAGTAAAGCGAGCCTCTAAGTGAGAGGTAGTAGTACCACCTAGGAAGAGACACATGTGAACCAGAAAGGGTATGTCCAGCATCTAACGAAATAGTCTACAATGGACGCAACAGTCACTAAAACTAAGGTGAAGTGGACAACACGTACACCACCCATCAAAGTAGTTCACATAGATTTGACAGTCATTATAATCAGAAAACAAAGATCGTATGTCGAGTATCCTGTGGAGTAGTCCAAAAGGGTGTGACAATGGTGATAGCCAATACACAAAGGTGGTCTATCTAGTATCTCACAGATTAGTCCACAGGGATGAGACATCGGCGATAAGCAATACAAGACATCTTCAACAATGTAAGTACTAAAACAACCAGAGTAATTCAATCATCTTAGTATAGGTTAAGAAAACATGCATTACAAATGTTTAAAGAGTATTCTTATAAACATCTACCAAACATGCGTGAAAATGTGATGGCCTTAACAAGCTTCTGAATTAAGCAAAAATACCAAGACACATTTGTACACCATACATCACTAGTCCAAGTAGTGGGACATTGGAGCTACTCCTCGCTCCTCAAAGAATAGACTACATAATCTCAAGGCTATGTGGGAGGAGCCAAGGTGAAAATTCCTTGCTCATACAATGGGAGGGGTATATATAGCCAAGGGTGATGCTTGACCCTTGTGACTCTTGGACTACCCTCATGACCATTCAAATTCGAATGACTTTTCAAATGACATGACTCTTCAACTTCTTATGTGTGTCTATCAGAATTTTCTTTACATTACATTAAGTTACAATGGATATATCCCATACTCGTGATGTCGCCAAGATAGCTCATGACACAACTCGACATGACACTGCTGACATGTACTAGTTGATTATGGTGTTTGTGTCAAGCTGATGCACTACTGAGTGATGGATGTACTCTTGGTGTGCTTCGTATTCTCCTTTACATGGCATAATGTTGCAGGTTATTTGATGGCCTTGGTCTTGCATTATGGTTTGTTATTGTGTTCCGTCTGACAGGGAGGAGGAAAACTCACTGAGACAATGCAGAGCATAGCTTAGGTTGGAATGAGGAACTCTAAGAGGATAGTTTGCATTGTTGATAAAAAGTGTACAATGACCATTGGGAGGCAGAATTGCATAGTGAAGGGCATGAGTGGCAACTGAAAGGTGGGAACCTGAGGGGCACATCTGCATAGTTCCTACAAGGAAGGCAAGAAGAGCTGTAGGGAACCTGCTCGAAAGTTCTATGCAATTTTCAAGAGCAAGGCATGACATGGCTGCAAGGGACCTATTGGCCATGAATGGGTAGTTTTGGAGAATAGTGCAAGACAGGAAGCAGTGGACCTGCTAAACATGACTGTGCAATTTGGGAGAACAGTTCAGGATAGGCAACAAATGACTTGGAAGACATGTTTGCGCAAATTTTGAAGGTAGTGCAGAGCAAGGAAGTAGAGGACTAGCTAGACATGTCTGCGCAATTTTGGAGATCAGTGCAGGATAGACAGTAGGAGGTTTGTTGGACATGTTTGCACAATCTCCAAAGGAAGTGTATTGCAAGGCAACCGAGGACCAGCTGGGCTTGTCTACACAGTTTATGGAGAACAGTGAAGAGTAAGGCAACAGAGGGCCAGTTGGGCATGTCTGCACAGTTTTGGAGAACAATGAAGACCCAGGTCCCAGCGCAGTGTAGGCTTTTGGTAGACAAAATGAGGCTTGATGACTGTGCTTGATAAATCTATAGTTTAGTTTGGACATGGAGGCATTTTTTTGCGCAGTTTTGGGAAAGCAGACAGGTTTCTCATAGAGGACAACATCAAGCACTGCATAGTTTTGAGCAGTAGAGCAGGGTTGTTGAGGGCTAAGACTGTACAGTGTAGCTCAGTGGGGCTCCGATGGAAGAGGGTTGTCTGGTCGGACAAATTTTCAGAAAAATGGTTGTGTTGAAAGCAAGTGAGCTTATGCAGACTTGATATTGTGATCAATACAGTTAGCATACTTCAACAATAAGACAACCCAGACTACCAGTACAACAAGACAAAACATGCTCTCAGTGATGTTATCTTAGAGTTGAAAGCAACAAATGTGACACTTGAGATAACCTTCAGACGACCGTGATGACACTTGCACGACAATGCTTACAACTTTGTGTGTGATTTTGGTAGATGTTTACATAGTGGAGACAACGCAAACACACAAAGACAGACCTTTAAACTCACCAAAACAAGATCACAGGCTTGAAAAAACCATCAATATGCTAAAAGACAACTCTTATTCAAACAAGCAAAAGGGTGAAATGACAGAGCTCATGGGGTGGGCTAAAGTGTTTGCAACCATCAAAGGAAAAACCAAGGAAGGCTCCAAAATTTGGATGCAAGCCAAAATTTTAGAGAGTGTTGCAGCCGCTACAACAGTTAGTGACACACTGGTTGAATAGAAACTTCTCTATTTTGATTTGTTTACAATGGAGGGCCTTGGCCTTTCGGGGAGTATTAATTCATTTTGCGGATCACTTCGGCTTCCCCACTTAACTTGTGGGAAGACACACTTCACCTCGTACCAACTTAGTTGAACACAACACAAAATTTAGCCAGATCATAGTGTTTCAAATTAGTAAAGGCAATTTGGCTCATGAGCTTAAGATTTTCAGAGTACAATTTTTCATCGTTGGTGTTGCTCCGCTTCCAGTAGGATTGGACAGTACCACAATAGAGTCACATAGGAACACAATCATTTCTCCACTACTAGCGAGCCTTGCTAGTACCTTGGTGGAGTTTCCTGCTTCACCTCTATACGTAGGAAGATTTTCTCTTCTTTCGCCTTTGTTATTTTTTGAAAGAGAACTATGCATAGGAACTTATATATTTTCGGGGTGGAAGAGGGATCCTGATTTATTGAGAGCAAGAGAGGTTGTTCCTTCAGAGAAGAATATAAATACCTCTGATTCAGGTTTTCTCATTTAGGTTTTCCCCTTCTCCAATTCTACTAGTTGGATAAGCTTGAACACACCAAAGTAGAAAACTGAGTATACGCATGAGGTTTCCTAGACTGGACATAAGTTCATGGTTCAACTAAGACTTTCCTTACAAACGGATCGTATTTTATGTCAAGAGTTCATCGGCCATAAGTTACAACCAAGCACAAAGAATACGGACACAGGAATTGCCAAGTGTTGTAGTGTCACAAGACTCTTTGAACTTCAACCACATACCAATTCAGAAACCAAAACACAATGCGGGCACAAAACTTATTTGTGTAACACAAAAGAATAGAAAACTCAACATGAAAGAAAAAACCAGACAAGAGGAAAGGCATACAGAACAAGGAAACAAAACCAGAAGATAAGAAAAAAAATGACTAAAGAAGCATGATGTAAAATAAGAAAACCATGACAGACTACGAGTGCAAGATGAGTGCAAGGAAGGGAAAATTGAGATGCAACTAATCCTACTCCTCTCCTAACAGCTAAATGGTCGAGGTTACGTGGAATGAAATTTCCAATGGAGCCAACGTATTTTCTCCCAACGTGCATCCACAAAGATACAAGCGATTAAAATAGATAAAAAGTAGTGCGCGATAGAAAATAAAAAAACTTGAACAAGATACACACGGAAAGGAAGGTCTTTCCTGTGGGTAGAAAGATGCGTCACAACCACTGAATGCATGTGATTACATCTTTTATGGATACCCTTTCTAGACAAATCTTGAAAACTTCTTGTGGGTGCATCCTCTTCTACACCGAGCTTCTCAGCAAGCACGAGGAAGGAATGAAGCTTGTTGCTTGCAACATGGCTTTCCAAGTAAGATTGTTCCATCCATTCAATGATTGGGTCGTGAAATTCATAATTCTTGTTTGGACAACCTCGTGATCTATCAAAAGGGTGGATTTTCGATTTGATAGAAAGGATCATGATGGGAATCTTGTAAGGAAACATAAATATGATCATCCTCAAAAGTCATGCCAAGATAGTGAGAACTTGCCATAACCATCAGCGCAGGCTAAAGTGCCTCGTCTGCTTAACGACAATCTGAAAAGGGAGATGTTAAACAGTGAAGATCAGAGAGCGCAAAGAAACTATCATTGGATGTGCTAGTGGGAAAATGATAAGCCGAGTGACAATCACCCAAGATAGAGGAATGATCAGATGAGCTGGTTGAGATGTTCAATTCCTAGTTTGAAGTGAGCAAACAAAAATTCATTTAAACAATCTTGCAAACACTTTGAACAATAGAACTAAGTTCGTTGTAAAGTAGACATGACAGACCACCTTCCTGCAACTGGTGAAAAACTACACAAGCATCATGGTCATCACATGAATTGAAAAGAGATGCCAACATTGTGAATGCACGAAACTAGTTGGGGGCAGGAACTTGATTCATGTGATAGCTCGTGTGGGCATCATCACATAGAGGGATTGCTAGTGTGATGAGTAGGTAGATTCATTGTACAAGATTCGCAAGAAGATTGAGGATCTAATCATGAGAGGGAAAATTTGATAAGTATGATTGCGAGAAAAGACAATATTTGAGATGATCGACTGCCCAATTCCATTAATGAGAGACAGACATTCCCAACCCGAGTTTGATGTAAGATACGTGCATGAAGATTGATGTGATGTAACAGGTTCATGGATTCAGTCATAAGTAAAATTTTGAAAATTTGAAAGATCACACTTGGAATACCAAGAATTTTTGACAAGGTGATCCACACTGAATGAAACCATGAAAATAGATGAATTGTTTGTGAGAAACCAGATCTAATTTAGTTCGAGGGGTTTATGAGAGTCACAAGATCCTGACATAACCATAAACCGATGTTGAAGTGCCTCGATACCCTGGTACATCGTAGAACTTTCTAGAATTGAATAATCATATTTTGAAGCTTGAACGAGATCATGCATTTATCTGAATTTGAAACTACTTGAAAAAGGTTTGCAAGGTATTAAATTCAGTAGTAAACATGTTTAAAAGATTCCCATGTCTTGTAGTAAAGAAACAAATGAAATTTTCAGTTGTTCATGATCCATTCAAGCATAGCATAATTATTTCATTTTATTGTTTAACACATTAAAACGAATTTGTTCTGCAAAATAAATCAACCACAGATGCAAAAGAAGTTGATGAAGCAGTTCACCCCTCCTGGGCTACGTCTGTTGGGTCCAAGGCTCCCAAATGGGTCAGTCCTCGTTTTAATTAAATGCTCAAAATGAATTTACAGCTTAATAGAAGTCTCTACAGGTGAAATAGACTATAAAATCGGATTCAGAACACATGAATCCTTAAGGATTGACTACTGGTTAACCTCCAATGGATACCTGCAACCTGAAACAGTTCTCTCAATACTAGGCCCTCGTGGCTCCTAGAACTTCCACGGCAGCAAAACCTATGAAAATGGCCTCTGATGGCTGAAATACCTATGCCAATGGCTTCAGAACATCCAAAATACCCAAAATCAAAATAAAAATCGTCCAAAACCGCCTTTCCTAGCCAAAGTTATGGCCATTTAATGATAATTGCCAATTTCCCCTAAAAGAACTCCAGCTAACTTTAGTTAAGCTCCGCCAATTATGGCAGCACTGCCAAATTAGGTGCTCCGCCAAATGATCCACCAACTGAACCTTAATTTCCCACAAAATCCGCATGTGACCACGTTGATTGGCTTGGCGGTTATCCTTGGATTGCGCACTGGTGGTTAGGGTGGAGCCCACGGTTTCCGGCCCAGGTCATATGGTATGGGGGCTGTCCCCCCAACTTTTCCCGCTGCCACAATTTTAAACTTTAATTAGAGCCTGTTTCCTTTAACATTCAACAAACATGGTTGTGGCCCAACGGTAAGCCATAGGGCTAATACATGGTAGGTCGGGGGTTCGAATCACCACCCCACCAAAAATTTTGACATACGCCCAATACCTTGCTTATGTCAGCTGAGCCACGTGGCATCCTCCAGTCTTGCCACGTGGCGGCCTTTGATTGGCATGTCCCAACAAAATATTCCATGGAATATTCCAAGGAATATTATGTGGAATATTCCGTGGAATATTCTTTTTTTAATTTTTTTTGAAAATTCAAAAATAAAGGGTCATTGGGCGATTTTGTTTTTGACATAACTTTCACATACGGCGACCGTTTTTCGAACCGTTCATGGCGTTGGAATCGGGAGGGTGAGATTTATCCGGTCGTTTAGGTTCAATCCAATTTTGAGCACTTTCAACTTTGAGCATTTTTCGACACTTGGAACATGAGCCCCTGATCACGCCTCCCCATTGGGAAGCTTTTGGACCCCAAAAGCCTTCAACTACCTGTTAAAGAGGTGAGGGTACAGCACCCTCACTCTGTCCACCTCCATCCACTTTTCCTTGTTCGGTTTGCTGCCTTTGATACCAATCCGAACATAATCTACCTTGCCCCTCCTTGAAGTGTGTGTCCTTCTGTCAAGGATTGTATCTTCTTTCAGCTCATCTAAGAATTTTGGCGAGAAATATTCTATAGATGGTAGCTGAACAACGCTTTCATGATCAGCGATCAAAGGAGGTTCATACAAACGTAATTTCTCCACATTAACAACAGAATACATTTTCATGTAGGAAGGAAAATCTAATTGAAAAGAATTATTTCCAACCTTCTTGAGGATTTTGAATGGACCATAATGAATAGGCTTCAGCTTTTTACCTTCTCCTTGCATCCTTTCCTTACTAATGTACAACCATACCTCATCCCCTTCTTGAAACTTGTGATCGACTCTATGCTTGTCGTGTCTTTCCTTGTACTTGCCTTGACTTTTCTCAAGTTGTTCTTGAATTTGTTGATGTGTTTGCTAAATTATTTCAATGAATGAACAATCTTTTTCAACATCACTATGTCCCTCAATGGCGACATCTTTCTCAAGAATGAAATCAAGAGGAAATTTTGGCAAGTAACCAAAACAAGCTTCAAATGGTGAGGTGTTTGTGGAAGAGTGCTTGGCACGGTTGTAAGCATGTTGTATGTAGTGCAAATGTTCATCCTAAAGCTTGGGATGCTTGCTACAATATCCTCTCAAGAGGTGCACAATGGTTATGTTCACAACTTCGTTTTGTCCATCTGTTTGCGAATGGAAAGCAGTACTTTTCTTCAACTTTGTGTCCATCATCTCCCATAGGTTGGACCAAAAATTCCCTACAAATCTGGAATCCCTGACACTAATAATGGAAGTAGATAAACCAAAGTGAATCCATACATGATGAAAAAATAATTCAGCAGTTATAGTTTTCTTGCAAGGCATAAGTATACACATATTGCTGAAACGATCAACTACTACATATAAATAACCATGCTGCTTTCTAGATTTTGGAAAACCTCCTACAAAATCCATAGAGATGCTCTCCCATGGTCTAGAAGGTACTGGAAAAGGAGTATACAAGCCCAGCTTCCTATTACTAGGCTTGCTGGTAGCACATAATGAACAACCTCTTATGAACCTTGAAACAGAATCTACCATGCGAGGCCAATAGCAATAGCTCTATAGATGTGCAACTGTTTTTCTTACACCAAAATGGCCAGCAATAAGAGAAGAATGAGCTTCTCTTATGACATTTATTCTCTCCCCCTGTGGTATACACAACTTTCCCAAATGAAACACCAAATTGTTATGCATGTGATAGTCATTTTCCTCTACATAATTCCCTTTACTCAAGCTAGCATACACATCTTTAAAGTCATCATTAGATGCATACTGTTCTATGTAACTATCATGTACAATGGAATCATTCTTAAGTAAAGTAACAGCACCAATAATAGGCCTTGAAAGCATATCAGTAACTTTATTCAGAGTACCTTTCTTGTACCTTATTACCAAATGGAACTGTTGCAAGAATCCCATCCATCTAAAGTGTTGTGACTGTTGTAACTTGCTTTGTGATTGCAAGTACTATAAGGGCTGATGGTCGGTATGTATAATAGTTTCTTTGCCCATCAAATGATGTTTCCACTTTTTGATGCTTTGTACCAATGCATACAACTCCTTATCATAGGTAGGATAATTTACAACAGCACCATTAAAAGTTTCAGAATGAAAAGCATAGGCTTACCATGCTGTAGAAGAACTGCACCCATGGCATAATCACTAGCATCGGTTTGTATCTCAAATGGTTGTCTCAAATCCGGTAATGCAAGGACCGAAGCTAAACTAATCTTCTCTTTCAAAGATTTGAAAGCTTTTTTCTGCTTGCCTCCCCATTGGAAAGCATGCTTCACACTTGTCACTGCATGCATAGGAGCTGCTATAGAAGAGAAGTTAGAGATGAACTTCCTCCAATATTGAGCTGCACCAAAAAACAATCAAAAGACAACTACACCAGAGATTGACTGAAAGAGCATTTATCTACTTTGCAATTGTATAACAAGAGCATTTCGAAGGCTTCCTGGCTCGTTTCAGGCTCTTTCTATATCTTATTTGACTGCTTTTGATACAAAGAAACAACAACATAGCTCTGATACCAACTTGACCTAAATTTGAAACTACTTGAAAAAGGTTTACAAGGTATTCAATTCAGTAGTAAACATGTTTAAAAGATTCCCATGTCTTGCAGTAAAGAAACAAATGAAATTTTCAGTTGTTCATGATCCATTCAAGCCTAGCAGAATTATTTCCTTTTACTATTTAACACATTAAAACGAATTTGTTCTGCAAAATAAATCAACCACAGATGAAAAAGAAGTTGATGAAGCAGTTCACCCCTCCTGGGCTACGTCTGTTGGGTCCAAGGTTCCCAAATGGGTCAGTCCTCGTTTTAATTAAATGCTAAAAATGAATTTACAGCTGAATAGAAGTCTCTACAAGTGAAATAGACTATAAAATCGGATTCATAACACATGAATCCTTTAGGATTGACTGTTGGTTCACCTCCAATAGATACCTGCAACCTGAAACAGTTCTCTCAATACTGGGCCCTAGTGGCTCCTAGAAATTCCACGGCTCCAAAACCTATGCAAATGACCTCTGATGGCTGAAATACCTACGCCAATGGCTTTAGAACGTCCAAAATACCCAAAATCAAAAAAAAAAACGTCCAAAACCACCTTTCCTAGCCAAAGTTATGGCCATGTAATGATAACTGCCAATTTCCCCTAAAAAAACTCCAGCTAACTTTAGTTAAGCTCCACCAATTATGGCGGGACCACCAAATTTGGCGCTCCGCCAAATAATCCGCCAACTGAACCTTAACTGCCCACAAAATTTGCATGTCACCACGTTGATTGGCTCGGCAGTTATCCTTGGATTGCGCATTGGTGGTTAGGGTGGAGCCCATGGTTTCCGGCCCCAGGTCATATGGTATGGGGGTTGGCCCCCCAACTTTTCCCGCCACCACAATTTTAAACTTTAATTAGAGCCTGTTTCCTTTAACATTCAACAAACATGGTTGTGGCCCAACGGTAAGCCACAGGGCTAATACATGGTAGGTTGGGGGTTCGAATCACCACCCCACCAAAAATTTTGACATACGCCCAATACCTTGCTTACGTCAGCTGAGCCACATGGCAGCCTTCGGGCCTGCCATGTGGCGGCCTCTGATTGGCCTGTCTCAACAGAATATTCCATGGAATATTCCAAGGAATATTCTGTGGAATATTCTTTTTTTAATTTTTTTTTTTAAATTCAAAAATTAAGGGTCATTGGGCGATTTTGCTTTTGACATAACTTTCACATACGGTGACTGTTTTTTGAACCGTTTATGGCGTCAGAATCGGGAGGATGATTTCTATCTGGTCATTCAGGTTCGAGCCAATTTTGAGCACTTTCAATTTTGAGCAGTTTTTCACACTTGGAACATGAGCCCCTAATCATGCATTCTTGAGGGCGGATGTTGTTGCTGATTTCAAAACTACTCTAAGGATGGCAGCCATCTCTATCATAGGTTTCACCAAATTTTTCAGCTTCAACAAGCTGATTTGAAGAGTCTTCTTCATGCACAGGAAGAATGGGAAGAACACTTTGTGATTAGACTATTTTCAACTTTATCATGGACAAACTCACTACCTTATGTTAATCGAGGAGATAACTCATTAGATGGAGAAGTAAGAGAACATGAAGTATCTTCGTTGCATGTAGATGCGTCATGAATGGTAAGACACAAGAGAAAGTGAGGCAAAGTGGAAGTTTCAGTATGTTAGTATTCTTTCACCAAGGCATATTCTAGATCTAATTTAAATTCTTCATGAGAAAACAAAAAATCACATGATGTGCTTGGGTGTTTATCATGGCATATGGAAGAATGGGAGTGATGATTGCCCAAGGCTAGGGATTGATCGAAAGAATTTATTTTACAGGATGTTCCACCGAGATTAGAAAATTGAGTATTGTTCAAGAATAGAAGCTCATTATTTTGATACAAACAATTTTGAAACAAAGAGGGAAGATTGATAGAGTCATCACCTTTCTTCTCATCTACCTATGTAATGGGACTGCCTTGCACCTGACTGTAATTTGAGCCAACAACTTGAGAACCAAGTGAATGTGAACAATTGGCTGGTGAAGTAGATTGATCAAGCAAGTTATGGTACAATGAGTCATGGCTTGTAGATGATAGAGGATGGCATAGATGTAGATCAAATTTGAGACTTGAGTTCTGTACAGTGATGTTCTCTTGTGGAATGGAGTGAGTCTTTGTTGTAGGCTTCCTAAGCCATTAAAATTGTAGGCTTCCTGAGCCATTTTTTAATTTCCTCCATTGAAGTGAGAGATGGATAAGAAGATGGTTTGGGGACATGCTGTGCATATCTCTCATCTTTGGAATCACCAGAAGGTGGAACCCACTGCACGGGTTTCTCAGCTTTGCAATCATCGGAAGGGGTCACCAATATCGAAATCGAAAAGGGAGGAGGACAAGGAACAAATGGGCTGCTGGGCTCCTCCTCTAAAATCTGAGGTGCATCATGATCCACAAGGGTTAGGGAGGAAGGGAAATCAGGAGGTTCACTGCATTGAGAAATATGAACCAATTGTTTAAACTCTTCTCTCAAGAAGTCAAAGTTTACAAGATGTTCAGGAATCTCATAACAGTGGTGAAGGAAGTGACCAACAAAGTCCTCAACTGATTCATTAGGATCCATTCTTAAACAACATATCTTTTGACGAAAATCCCAGTGGCTATACACATCGAACGTTTTAATCATCATTTTGGAAAAATGACCAAATTAATCGATAGCATCAAAGGGTAATGTTTAACACTAGCATTGAGCATGGCCTTCGAATGTGAGGGTGAGTAATATAGTCTAGACATCTTCGTACTCTATCTTGTGGCATAGGCAAAATTTTATAACTTTCCGCACATGTGCATGAAAAGATGGTTCACCCTCACCACTGAACTTTAACTTGGATAGGTCATGGATACCATCTGTAGGGTTAGTACATTCAAAATTTGTAGAAAGGCATCCCAGGATCATGATGTTAGGAAGAGCCATTTTTAAATAAGAGATTTAAACCTAACTCTACGGGCACAGCTTGTCGTCTAGCAGTCCTTCTAGCTCCATTTTGTTGACAGTGTTGGACCCACCAACAAAAGGGATCTCCCTAATGTCAATTCCCAACTATACCTCACACCGTTTGGTGTTTGAGTCCCATCTAGTACGAAGGCTCAGTTTCCATATACTTAGAGATCTGCCTTGGCTCTAACTATCAGCACATGAGAGTGTTACACTGCTATCTTCAAACAACAAGGTACGCGTGTCTAGTGAGTGTGTAATATAACCGTGTCAAGGTTCTCTTACTGCAAAGGGGGACAGTAAAGTGAGCCTCTAAGTGAGAGGTAGCAGTACCACCTAAGAAGAGACACATGCGAACTAGAAAGGGAATCTCCAACATCTAGCGGAATAGTCCACAGTGGACGTGGCAATTGTTAAAACCAAGGTGAAGGGGACAACACGTAAACCACCCAATGAAGTATTCCACATTTATGCCGTGGTCGTTATAACTAGAAAACAAATATGATCTGTCGATTATCCCATGGAGTAGTCCACAAGGATGTGACAGTGGTGATATCTAAAACAAAAAGGTGGTCTAGTCTAGTATCCCACGGAGTAGTCCATGGGGATGAGATAACAATGATAATAAATACAACACATATTCAATAATGTAAGTACTAAAACAACCAAAGTGGTTCAACTATCTTAGTACAAATTAATAAAACATGTGTTACAAATGTTTAAAGAGTAGTCTTACAAACATCTACAAAACATGCTTAAAAATGTGTTGGCCTTAACAAGCTTCTGAATTAAGCAAAAGTCCCAAGACACATATGTACACCATACATCACTACGCCCAATAGTGTGATTGGAGCCACTCCTTACTCCAAAAATAACATACTACAAAATCTCAAGGCTATGTGGGACGAGCCAAGGTGAAAAGTCCTTGCTCATACAATGGGAGGGGTATATATAGCCAAGGATGATGCTTGAACCTTGTGACTCTTGGACTAATCTCATGATCGTTCAACTTCCAATGAATTTTCAACTGACATAACTCTTCAACTTCTTGTGTGCGTCCATTGGACTTCACTTTACATTACATTGAGTTACAACAGATATGTCCCATAGTGGTGATGTGGCCAAGACAACTCATGACACAACTCGACATGACACTGCTAACATGTATTCGCTAATTGTGGTGTCCGTGTCAAGTTGTTGTGCTGTAGAGTGATGGATGTACTCTTGGTGTGCTTTGTCTTCTCCTGCACATGGAATAGTGTTGCGGGGTCTTCGATGGTCTTGGTCTTGCATGATGGTTGAATTCATATGTTCTTTTCACTTGTTGCTTGATGTGCTTGGTACATTCGTCCAACTGCAAGCAAGTCTTCTAGCATGTGTGCTCCTTCTTCATCTCCTTCGTCGTCTCGCCATGATCTATTAGTGTACATGTTCCTACAATTCAGTCATGATGGGATGACATGAAATCCAAAACCTCCTAATCTAGCATGATGCATTGTTATCATGTTTCTGATGACAGGGAAGGAGGACAACTTATTGAGACAATGCAGCGTGCAACTCAAGTTGGAATGAAGAACTCCAGTGGAACATCCTGCACTGTCGAGAAAAAATGCATAGTGACCATTGGGAGGTAGAATTGCATAGTGAAGGACACCAGTGGTAGCTGCAAGGTGGGACCCTGTGCGACACTTCTATGCAGTTCTTGGAGGGAGGGCAAGACAGGGTTGCAGGGGACTTTCTGGGTAGTTATGCGCAGTTTTCAAGAGAAAGGAATGATAGGGTTGTAAGGGACCTGATGAGCATGACTTCACAGTTTTAGAGAATAGTGTAGTATAGGTAGCAGAGGGCTTGCTAAACATGAGTACATAGTTTTGGAGACAAGATAAGCAACAGATGACCTAATAGACATGTCTACACAGTTTCTTAAGGCAGTGCAAAGCAAGGCAGTGGAGGACCAGTTAGACATGTGTATGCATTTTTCAGGATCAATGCAAGACAGATACTAGGAGGCATGCTGGACATGTTTGCACAATTTCTGAAGGTAGTGCATAGCAAGGCAGTAGAGGACCAGCTGGACATGTCTACGAACATTTTGGAGAATAGTATAGAGGATGGCAGCAGAGGGCCAACTGGTCATGTCTGTGCAGTTTTGGAGAACAGTGCAGACCCAAGTCTCAGTCCAGTGCAAGCTTCCGGCAGACAAAAGGAGGCTTGATAATTGTTCTTGAGAAATGTGCAGTTCAATTTGGACATGGAGGTAGTTTTCTACGCAGTTAGACAGGTTTCTCACCTCTGTGATTGCACAGTTCCAGGCAGTAGAGTAGGGTCATTAAGGGTTGAGGCTACACAGAGCAACTCAATCGAGGTCTAGTGAATAGGGTTGTCTGGTCGAATAGATTTTCAGGAAAATAACTAAGTGTTGAAAGAAAGTGGACTTGTGGAGACTTGAAATTGTGATTAATACACTAAGCATACTTCGATGATGAGACAACAAATACCACCAGTACAACAAGACAACATGCTCTCGGTGAGGCTGTCTTACAGCTTAAAGTGACAAGCGTGACACTTAAGATAGACCTTCCGATGATCGTGATGACACTTGCGCAACAATGCTTACAACTTTGTGTGTGAGTATGACGAATTTTACATAGTGGAGACAACCCAAACACACAAAGACAAACCTTCAAACTCACCAGAACAAGATCGAAATCTTGACAAAGCAATCAATATGCCAAAAGATGATTGTTGGTCAAACAAGAAAAAGGGTGAAAAGACTTCATGAGAGTTCATGGGGTCGGCTCGAGTGTTTGCAACAAGGAAGGCTTTGAAATTTGGACGCAAGCCAAAATTTTGGACCGTGTTGCAGCTGCTACAACATGTTCGTACTTGCTAGATTAATTTATTACAAAGTAGAATGGTGTAAGTAGCATGATGTTGTTTGGTAGTTGTCAATGGTCATTAGGGATTTTATTTTTTTATCACTTTTTGTAAGACATCTAGCCTCCACTATACTGGGTACAAAATTTTAGACCCCACCTCTAGCTCACCTTAAGGAAATGGGTTATTAAAATTTATCTTCTTTTAACCATCTTGAACACCCTTTTTTTGGGCCACCATAATTTTTTTCTAGTGAGATCTTTTCATTGATATAAATTTCATTAAATTGTGAGCTTTGGAAATGAAGTTATTTCCCTTAGAATAGTTTCCTTGCCTCACATGACAATATACTATGTAGACTAACCTAGATAAATCTTAATTCTAGATATACCATGGGCCAAGATAGATCGAAATTAGTTTTACTCTAAAAGAGGTTTGAACCTAAAGAGATTTGTCCCTTCTCGGTATTTGGTAGATCTAAACATAAGATGGACCTAGGCTCGTATGGTTCAAATTGAATATATATTTTAAAATTTCATAAAAAAAAAAAAAAACTTATTTTAATATAGATTCATGAATTCAATATGTTAAATCTAGATTGTGAAAATATTTGAAGAAATATTAAATTCATGAATTTAAAACAATAAATGTAAACTTGGAAAATAACACTACTTTCACCTACCACATGAAACCCTAAACTTGTTATTCTTATTGGAGATTTAAGAAAAGGAACTAGCTATTGGGAGGTAGAAGCTCATACATAAAACAAAAGAACTTCACAAAAGGTAGAAATCATTTTTTTTGGGTTAATAACACATAAATATAACACTCAAATTATAGTTTTATTCAACCTTTACTCACTAACATAAAACTATAGAAAAACAAATTAAAACAAAAAAAACAATTACATAATGGTCAAGGCTAAATTTTTTTGCCAAACACATGTTTCCTAACTAATGCCAGTGAAAAAAATCAATGACATTCAAAAAATATATAAATTGATTAAAATTATTGAGATATGAAATGTAGATTCACTTACTCTTTCTCTTTCCCCTTTAGATGTCATATTCCACATGAAAACAATTCATATAAATTCAAAAGTGCATTTTATTAAAATTCATATAAATTTAATAGTAATATAAAATTTAAAAGAAGAAAATAAATCTAATATAAATTTAATGTGAAAATAAACCTAATTATTATTTTTAAATTTAAATTTTATTTTAAATAATTTGATTGCCTCAATATAAAATTAAATTACATTATATTATATAACTGTATTACAAAAATATTTACATTCTTATATTATACCTATACATCTACTCATCTCCCCTTATATTGAATTTTACACCTATACATCTACTCACAGTACGTCTTAATACAATGACACACAGTAAACAGGTAACCATCCTTCATTTAACTTCTCTAACCCTAAAGAATTTACTTATCTCACCTTTCACATTTCAACTCATTTACATTTTAGCCAATTTCCACCCATTTCTTCACATAAATAAATATTACAATTTTTATCATTTTCTTTTAAATGCTGTCTAACATTCTTTTCTCTCTTCATATGCTAAAGGGCAGATTGATCCTCAAAACACAATCCTCAGTAACGTTGTTGTATCATTCTTCGCTTAAAAAAAAAAAAAACCAATCTCCACACCGTTAGTTCTTAACCCTTAGTGCCGTAGGCCTTTTTCTTTTTCAGTCACCTGGTTTTATGTTTGGTCAGATAGGTTGGAATTTATTAGTGCTACGTGACCAAGGGTGTAGAGGTTGGGATTTTAGCGAAAACAATTCATAGATTTGTTAAGATTATTGATGTGAGAGGAAGTTCTTTGAGTTTGGAGTTTTTTGAAAAACTATGATCTAATTTGAACTTAGCATCAATTAAATAGCATAAAATTTATAAAATTTATTTTGAATAGGGTTAGAGTGAAAATAAAAATCACCTAAAGTTTCAACTAAATTTAAAAATTTATTATAATTTTATGTTTTTAAATAAGTATTTAGAAGAATAGAAAACACATGGTTATGAATATTATGAAAAAAAACCATGTGTTATCAAAACCTGGAAAATCTCTGATATTTCAGGCTAACATGGTAACATTATAGAACTTGTTTTGAGCAGCAATAGATTCAAAATAAATAGCACTCAAAGCTCCAACTAATTCCAAGAATTGGTTATAATTTTATGCCTTTAATTAAGCATTTGAGGAAAATAGAAAAACTATGAATTAAGAATAAGTCAAAACCTAGAAAACTCTTAATGTTTATCTTACATGGCAACATCTCTTCCATCATTTTTTAAATTTTTTTTTTTTTAATTTTGACATAATATGACTAATATCTACCTGACATAACAACATATCTACCATCATATTTTTTAATGTAACTTGATAGGGTCAAAATATTTACATTATATAACATACAACATGTCATCCACAACAGACTTAACCTTTAATTTTATTTTTTTAGGAGTTTGTAAAACACCTTTAAACACAATTATTTATTAAATTATATCTTATTATATCTGGTTCATTGTCAAATTATGAATGCGAATGCAGTATTGCATGAGTGAGGCTATATCATAGTCAGCAGGGAATTGAACCTCTAAGTTAATGTTGAAGAATTCCTTAACAATGCGTTAGATCCTCATCTATCTGAAATGCCATAAAAAATTTAAAATTTCACTATAAAAATTTTGATAGAAAATAAAAAATTATTGAAATAAATAAAAGCCATCCCTTTGATTTATTCGACCAAAAAAACTAACACCATTACATCGGCTAACACAAAGCAAATCCAGACAAATACATGAAAGTGTGGCACCTAACGTGCTCAAACTTTATTTTCATGACACTTCGTTATTCTATTCATTCACTACATAGCCTTGCCTTGCCTCAGTACCTTCTTTGACCACGAAATCGATGCGATATCTTCATCCCTGACATGTAAATCCAATAACAAAAATCAATCTTATCCTATAAACAGATTTTTTCCCAATATTTTAAATTTTCATCAACAAAGAAAAGTTGAAAACGAAATATGTAATGTTACATTAATTTCCTTTGGTAGGGTAAACCATCTGCTGGAAGATCCCACACAGTCCTGCCCCGCCAATGCTCCTGTCAAGCTTCACGTATCCATCGTCTCCCCAGTCACTACCCCACGAATTCCTTCCGATAACATAATCCTTACCGTCATCGCTGCCATAACCAACTATTACAAGCGCGTGATTTATGAAGGTTCCACAGCTCCCTGACAGCACGCCCTACAATGAAAAACACAAACCCAGATGGAATTGACATGGAAAGTTCATTCACATTAATCATCTGAATGTTAAAAACTTGTGGAACACTGTGATTTTGTTGGTCTTTCAAAGTTTATCCATTTTTCAAGCTTGATGATGTGTGAAGTGTTTACTTTAATCTTTAAAGAGATAACAAAGTTGTAGTATTGAAGCTTGTGTGATTCATCAAAGTTATAAGAAGAGTTTTGGCGAAAATCACATATAGAAAGACTTTTGTCTACGCGTTTCGAACCAACCAGTGTGGTTCATGGTCAGGACAACTTGTCCTGACGATGAACCACACTGGTTGGTTCGAAACTCCTGGACAAAAGTATTTCTATATATGATTTTCGCCGAAACTCTTCTTATAACTGAGATAACAAAAAATTGTGAAAATTTTTATTTTTATCATCATGTTCCTAACCGTAAAAATCTACGTGTCAGGTATAAATGATTGTGTGTAGTTCTTACGCCATCGTAATTCCGGAAATTATCATCACCGCCATCAATTCCCACAATGACCGGCTGATTAGCCACCGCTTGTACGAGGGCATCACCGTTATTATCCACATACTCGAACCCATCGATCGATGCAACTTTGTGACTCAACTGAACATGAACATGCAGCAGCATAAAATCAGGAAATACAACTCTGTGATTCAACTGAATATGAACATGCAGTAGCAGAAGATCAGGAAACATGAAAAACATAGGAAAAACATATTCACTAGATTGGAGGTTCGGGAGATATTTCAAAATGAGATGACATGAGCAAAGTTGAATAATTCAGTCAGATTTTCTGAACATTCCTAGTTCAAGTACCTTTTCATTATCACATTGTCCATTGCTGCCCTCGTAAGAGTAATCTTTTTCTGAATCAATTCCCCCATTAGAAATAACGAAATATAATCCTGCGGTCACACTTCCCCCGCTGCAACCGTTGTTATCAGTGGTACAATCGATAAGTTGTTGCTCGGAAAGGGAAACAAGATCGCCAGTCACGATTTCGTTGATGCTTTCTACTACTCCAGTTACGGTGAAAGCCCAACAACTCCCTGGATAATATATAACACACCCACAAGTTCGAAACGTTAACGAGATTTTACTGAATCAATATTGTTCTTTACATTTCATGAAGACTGGGCTAAGGATTCACCCAGAGAAGCGAGTGCTCTTTCTTTTTCTATAAATAAACCTAACTGAAATTGAGCTACCCTATCAGCTTTGAGGCTTCTAGAAATTAATTTATATTTCACAGATGAACAAACTCACCGCATTCGCCTTGATCTTTCACATCGGTCACGGCACCTTTGTCCCTCCAATCTAGAGACTCGGGCAGATCAGTAAGGTTTTCATATCTGAATTTCTTGCCTTGACCTCTAGGTTGGGTTGGTATGTTTCTTAGGTATTTTGATTTGAACTCGTCTTTACTCAAATCTGAAAATTTGTTGAGGCCAAGCCAGAAGCTCAGGTTCTGCTGGTTAACTTCATCTATATATCTCAGATTGTCTTTGAAAATCTTGTATCTCTGTTCTTTCTCCTCTGCTAATGTATAGGCCTTGTTGTGCTTGGCAAGCCATGATTCATAGAGACTCACAGTTCTGTCCTCACTAAGAAGATCCTCAGGGGAATACCCAAAATCCCTCGCAGATGTGAAGCCGATGAGTATCAGGCAGGTAAAGAAGAATGCAGGGAAAGATGTGTAATCCATCTGAAACGAAAATCAGAAACAGATTGGTGAGTCAGTATAAGGCCAAAGTTGAACTGAAGCTAAAATCAATTCTCTGTTAGAAATCAATGTGGGTTTACAGAAAACTTATACAATAAAAGCATAAGAACGGTCAAAGAAATCAAAATAGAAAAACCACTTCGCCGAACACTAATGTGTACGATAGAAACTTCTACAAGACAAACGTGTGTATGATAGAAAACTGTATATGAAAATCAATATTCACTAATTGTTAACTTATTCATTATTTTCATTATAGTATAAATAAATTACATTAAAAAATAATTGAAATGAAAATGAGAAAGAAATTTATTATTATCGAAATGTATTATTCTTCAATTTGATTTATTTCTTTAACTAACTTTATCTCTTTTCTTATCACACATTGAGTTTGCTAGCCTTAAAAGAAAGACCAATATAACCAGCCACAAAATTATATGGAGTCAAAATAGCATCTAAATATAAAAATAAGAAAATATAACAAACCACAAAAATATACGGAGTGAAAATAGAATATAAATATAAAAGTAAAGTTAGTTCCATATCACGTGGAAAGTACTAAAATTAAATAAAATTACAAGACCAAAATAAGGAATGAATATAGGATATAGTTCTGCATTAAATGGAAACAATCCAAGTGAATATGATATACATTACAAAGTTAAATTAGTTGACATATAATTCAAGGTAATAATATTTTTTATCAGGAAAATCATTTTAACTACTATAATTTCTATTCATTTATGGTTTATATATTTCCAAATTGGTTTATATATTCAATATTCAAATTTGTAATAGATTATATGATTTCCACAAATTGGATGATGATAGAATGATAATTTTATATGTAGTACAAACAAATCATATGTTTTTCATTCATATAATATTGTCAAAATGTATCATATTTTGGACTTATTAAATATGATGCTTTTTTTTTCTTATTATTGAGATTTATAGTATAAATCAGCTTAAGCTTACCACAAAGTTATGAGATAATGGTTTTCCAAAGTTCTCCATTTTCTGAATTTATCTTTATACTCTTAGTATATCCTCTACCGTCATGTTCATTCAATGGAACACTTACCAGCTAAAGGAAAATATAATCCTTTCCTTATAATTTGCATTAGGTTTAGTGTTCTTAAAGCCATAATCATTTCCTTATAGTTAGCATTAGGTTTAGTGTTCTTAAACCCGCTTGGAACATTCATGATGCTTTAAAAAGTGTATATTGGATTCTCACATGTTAATGAATACCCATATTAGAATTATGATATGTTAAAATGGTCATCACATGGACATGCAATGATATTTGGATTGTTACCTTGTTAGGTCCATAACCTTCTTCATATGAACAATAGCTTAATGGAATGTACTAAATGAGAAAAAAAAGTATACATTGTATGAGAAATGTCATCGATCAAAAGGCTATAAAGTACCCTAAAAACTTGTTAAATTGAAAATTTTGACAAAATCAACATCGTCTTTGGGATGCACAAAATTTTAATCGACCCTATATAGAATTTAAGTATATTAATTGCTACTTGTGTAAATCTATTTTGAATAAGGAGTCAATGTCTCTATCTAGCATAAACGAAGAAAGAGGCTTGAAACCAATTTTACACCTATCAATGATAAATCCCTTAGTAACCTAGATAAAATAAAGATAAAAAAAAAAAAAGGTTAAAAAGGAAATCAATTCTCCTTAGGCTCACAACACATCTAATGGGAAACAAAACTAGAAAAATTTAGGGGGCAATTTAGGCTTTCTAAAACATAAAATGGGAGGATTTTTTACAATGACATAAATTTTAAAAATTACTTCATCAAATATAATTATGTATAAAATGAAAATGTTTAGCATATGCATTTATAGAGAAGGAATCCCATTTGCAAGGTGTAATTCTCTTAACCTACATATAATATCATAATGCTAGAAAATACCAGAAAAATAATGCCCAAAATTAGACAAATGGAAATATTTTATTATGAGAAGCAAAAAATAATATACAGTTGTCACTTTGAGGGGACAACCACCAATAGAGTAGAACTCAATTACAACAATACTTGGCATGACTTCCCTTGCTATCCTTGACTATATATAGATTCATGAGATCCAAAACCCTAACTACTTGTGGTCTCTTACATAATTTCATATTAACGACTTTATTTATTAGCTATGGCTCATTTATTCATCATCATTGGCTAAAATAACTAATTTTGGTCCCTTTTTTATAATGCAGGTCAACCACTTACAATCATCATTAATGGGGGTAACTTCTTATGGGATTTATTTATTGAGCTAAATAATCATGACTCTTGTGGGATCCCTTGGGCCTACTACATTAATAAAGTTGTTAGGGTCGAGCCTTAACATGCCCTCCCTCTATAAAAGCAGCCTTGTGTTCAAGGTTGGAGTTGCAAAATTTTTTGGATAATAGTTTTCGGTTCCCATGTTGCATCTTCTAGCAACGTGTCTTTCCACCGGATGAGGACTTTCTTGATAGTGCGGCTGCAAATATGCCTTTCTCGTAAATCCAATACCAGTTATAGTCAAAGCCAAAGAGAACCTTTGTCATCTAATTCAAGTAGTATGGTATGAAACTTGCAATTGTGTTCCACTACTTTCTTGAGTCAATAGACATGGAAGATTAGGTGGAATTTTGAAGTGGCCAGCAAGGCCAGTTTGTAGGTGATTGAGTCAATACATTAAGTCACCTAATAAGGCCCATAAAATTTTGTAGCTAGTTTTTGGAAGCCATTTTCTTTGAGAGATGTTTGCTTATAAGGTTGGAGTCAAAGAAACACTTGGTCACCCACTTGAAAATACCTTTAAAAGCGATGCTAGTCATCTTGTTGCTTCATCCAATTTTGATCTTGATGGAGATTATACTTCATAATAGTGAGAGTGGCGGCTCGATTATGAAGCGGTTGATTAACTACCTACACATTGGATGATCCTAGAATAAAAGAAATTAGTGAAGGTGGGAGTTGGCCATACACCACCTCATATGGTGTCATCTTGGTTGCTTCATGATAATTAGTATTATACCACCATTCCACTAAAGTTAACCATTACACCCATTAATGTTGTTTGTCTGAAGCAAAGCACCATAGCTAGGTCTCCAAACATTTGTTTACTATTTCGGTTTGACCATCCATCTAGGAGTGATATGATTGGACTGTCATGCCATGTAGCTTGAATATCTCACCAAAATTTACTACTGAAGGTGGGATATTGATCACACAATAGAATTATGCATGCCATGAATTTTGAAAATTTGATCCATGAAAACTTGAGCGACCAAGGTTGGAGTGAATGGGTACAGTAAGGCACAAAAATGGGTGTATTTGGAGAGGTGATCAACTATCACCATGATAATGAACTTGTTTCCTAATTTAGGAAGAATAGTAATGAAGTCCATGGAGACATCTTTCCATATAGAAGCAACTAGCGACAAGCGATGTAAGGCTCCTAGTGTCTTCATCATTTCCTGTGTCTTGTGCTAGAGAATGTCACATTTAGCTACAAATGTAAGAATGTCATGTTTCATCTCAACCCAAAAGAAGAAGTGTGATGCACGAACGTAAGTCTTTCGAAACATAGAATGGCATGCAATAGGTGATGAGCCTCATAAATGGGTAATTATATGGGCTCATTTTACCTCCTAACCTAGTCAAATCAACCATTCTCTTAGCTTACTATATGATTTTCTGATTATATTTATGCTTATTGAGTGAGTTGAGTTAGTTATGATGCCATGTGGTCTAACATGTGTTTAATGTAGATTATTGATGAATTTCGAGGTCAAAGTCAAGGATCCAGTGGACAAATGGCAGCAATAAATTGAAGTGGACAAAGGAAAGGACTTATAGGAGGGAATCACCCTCATTTATTACTCCTCACTTTGAATTCCATTTCGTTGAACTTGGAGTACAAGTAGCCGAATCATGCACTAGAAGGCAGCTAAGCAAGTGGAGGATGACTAATGATTATCTTGAGTTTTGGGAGCCAAGCCTCCCTGATTTTAAGCTATGGTAGCTTCATTTGTATAAGAAGAGAGGCCTAGGGCCTCACTAGGGTCAGATTTTTTGATGGATTTTTGCTTATGTAAACTCTACTCAACTTCGAGCTTATTATTTTGTAACAGTTTCATGTAATCCTACTATTGTTTTGGAAATACAGATGGAATCCTTTTTGAGCTAGCACTGAGTTACCTCAAAGGGTTGAATCTCTTGGGTTAGGGCCCAGTCCAAGTAGCCAAGCTCCTCTTTACTTGTATTTGTATGTTTTATTTCAGTTTGTAGATTAGGTTATTGTTAGATGTATTTCTTTTATGGTTAAGAATAGGTTGCTTTTGATGATTTAGTAGTTTGCTTCCATTTGTGATTGCTATAGCAGGTTAAGCAGTGATAAAGAGAAGATTAAAAAGGCTAGCAACAGTGCCTTGGCCTCTCTTCCTCCCTTTGGGACCATGAATTGAGGCAAAGACCCTCTTGCTACCCCAAAAACACAGATTTTCCTCACTCATAGGACTTCCAGTGTTTGCAGGTTGTTAGTAGGTTAATAGTCTAGTTCTTCTTTGCTTTAGATCTTCTTCAACATGCTCACTTCTTTATTTGCAATAGTCATCTTTCATGCTTTCCTTTCTTGTAGCACTTCTCAACATTTCCTTTCATAGATCATAGTTTAGACAATTTTGATGCAAATCTCAATTTTTTCTAGATGCACTCATTTCATTGCTTGCTTGATCTTATTGGTTGACTGTCAGTTCCTTTGTAACATATCTCTTCTTGGAGTAGGCCAACTCATCAGCCATCACATGTTCCATATAATCCATGCCCTACAGGTTTCCCAAGTCTCACCTCAATTCTATCTTAGTTTCCTGCATTTTCCATAGAACTTCTCTCTCTCCTTGAGCAAACCCAATCATCTTCCTCTCTCCCGGTGATTCATGGTGGACCCTAGGCACCCTAACACCTAATTTCAACCTTCATACACCTTTTCTACCACTCTCACACCTTCAAAATAGTGAAAACTTATCTTGGCCTCCTCTTGTAGGCCTCCTGTAGTTGCCCTATTTTCCTCCTGTAGATTTCCTGTGTCCTCCTGTAGATTTTCCTGTAGGCTTTCTTTTGATTTCCTAGTGTGTAAAAAGCCTCCAGAAGGCCACATGAGACCCCCTAGGACCGATCCACACCATCATACATCCTCTCAAGTCCCAAAACCACCCTCCAATGCCACCTATTCGCTGCCACATTCACATACAATAAATCACATGCATGTCAAATTCACATAAAAATACATAAAAATCCAAAAAGATGTTTTTTGCTTATTTACTTCTAGAAATAGCTTAGTTAGATGTTGCATACTTCCTTGAGTAGGTAATGGCATTCCTTTTATGGTTTTCATAGTGCTTTCTGCAAAAGTAGGATTAGTTGGTTAATTAGGGTTTACTAGGTTTTCTTTACATTTCAATATTTCTCCTTTCTGCTGTTAGAGTAGCATCTGTAGAGTAATCTTTCTTTCCTTTAATTAGATATAGAGCTTCTTCTGGAATCTATAGAAGTTCGCTTGAGCTCCTAGTGATCTTGCGCCAACTGACCAAGTGACAACCTGTATTGAGAACTAGTACTTGTGCATATAGCATCGACGCTTCCAAGTTTGTTACAAACTATCGAGTTGATAAGAGTAAAGTAGGCAACCCAGGAGCTGCAGCATTATTACTGCAATACTAGTGCTTACCAATTTTTGGCGTCGTTGTTGGAGAAGCATCAGAGTATTATGTGATTACTGATTTCTTCTATTTTCTATTACAACATTCTTGCTAATAGTTTATTTCAACAAAAGTAGACTAGTCATTTCTCTTCTTTCAAGTTCTGCACTTCCTTGCTTTCCTCTTCAATTCTGCAAATTTCATTTCAGCAAGAGCACACTATTCATTCCTTTTCCTTCAGTTCTGCATGTCCTTGCTTTCCTCTTCAATTCTGCAAATTTCTATTTAGCAAGTTCATTTCAGCTAGTTGCAATTTGTTTTGTTCAATCAATTTCAATTTCTGCACGTACTATCAGTGTGGGGAAAAAGAAACAAAAACCAACCAAAAAATTATTTCCTTTCATGCCTCATAAGAATAGAGATAACTCAGGAAAAATTTTGCCCAACACCCCCACTTCTTCACACAGCCAGCCTTCTCTCCTTTTCGATGGCTGTGATCAAGAAGAACCCTTAGGTGAACATCAAGACATATTTGAAGAACCTATAGGGGAAGAAGAAGAAGAAAACATTCCAAGCCAATGGCTGAAAAAAAAATGCTAGGAGGAATGGAGAGATAATAGAGGGTACCTTTCCCATTCGGGAGACCAATGGGGACACCAAAATGAAGAATATAAGCCCTTCCGCCCTACCTCATTTCCATGGTCTGACTACAGAAGATCCTGACACCTTTATGTTCTAGTTTGTTGTTATCTGTCGAACCTATGACTATGCAGAAGATGAGCAAAAGTTGAAATTGTTCCCTTCTACTCTCAAGGATGTAGCACTACGCTGGCTCATGGGATTACCTTGCAATAGCATCACAACTTTGGCTCAGATGTAGCAAGCCTTTAACAAAAAGTATCGAGACTATTGCATCTCAAAAGATACTAAAGAAGAAATTTTTCGAATGACCATAGGAAGTGATGAGTCCCTGGAAGACTATGAAGAGAGGCTCCAGCTCAGTTACAAAAGGGTCAGGTGTAAACTTGACCTTGAGTCTCTGAAGTTGGTCCTGCTCAGGGGAATTCGAGAAGATCTTTTAGACACCCTCCATCTACTATCCAGGGGATACATCTACCAACTATCCTATGAGGACATAAAGACTATTTTTAGAAACCATTCTAGAGCAGCCAGAACGAAAGGTAGCGGGATTCAACCCATAGCCAGTACCTCTTCCTCTAACTCATCCATTAAAGGAGAAATTGGAAACATGCCGGAAGACTTCAAGAGTGAGATGCTGCAGAATCTTACCATGAAAATGGATACCTTACATATCAAAAGGAAACAAGAGAAAGCAGAGAGGGCTTTGGCCATTTTTTGCCCTAGATGCACCAGGAGGCATCTTAGGAATGAATTCCCATTGAACTCTATAGAGGTTTGTTCAGTCTGTGAAGAAAATCATTCTACAGATAAGTGCCCTTCCTTACCTGAACTTAAAGCTGTACATCAAGGGGCTGAGGAAGTCACTGAACATCTCTATTACATAAACAAAGAAAGCTTAAGGGACCCAGACCATACCAGCAGGGGATGCAAGGGACATCTTAGGCATACTACAACCCCAACCAAGTCATTTTCATGCCTTATTGGGGCCCTCATGATCATCCTTCCTAGTCCACGCCTCCTCCTTGGTCCTTCACATCTCAATATCATGCCTAACCAGCCACCCATTCATTTCAATCCTATGCTCAGCCACAACCTTAGTGGAATGCACCTCATGAGGGGTGGAGGCCTCAATACAACTTTCTTCCTGCTCTTTTGCCTCCACCACCTGCCCAACAACAACCGTTACCTCTTGCTCCACCAAAGCAACCCCAAATGCCTACCTAGCCAAATTTGAACCCGAACAACAGACAGGCTCAACAAGTGTATAGTGAGGAACCATCATGCCAACTTATGATGTGGAGATTTAGGAAATTAACTTGCAATCTAGGAAAGTTCTCCCAGATAGCCAACCTCCAGCTAGGGAGGTTGAGGAAGATAAAGAGGAAAGTGAACCTAAAGAAATGCCACCCTTTCCTGAGAGACAATCTGGGATAGTCCAGCCTACCCCAAAAGAAACTAAACTCTTGGGAGAATTGAAACATTTATGTGTGAAGATACCACTTCTACAAGCCATAAAAGATGTGCCTATCTACAATAAGTTGATCAAACAGAAGTTCTTTAAGCATCCAAGAAGGCGCAAGAGAGATGCCCCAACCATCAATGTCATAGGACAACTGTCCGACTTGATGTTAGGGAAGGTGATCTGTCCAAAATATCTAGACCCTAGAAGCCCAGTAGTTGATGTCCACATTAATGGCACCATGATCCCACATACCTTCATTGGCCTGGGAGCTGCCATTAGTGTGATGAAAAAGGACATAATGCTCAAACTTAACCTCCAGGGCTCCTTGAGGAAGACCACGACCGTGCTACAGCTAGTAGACTGCTCCATCATGACCCTTGAGGGGATTGTGGAGGATGTGATGGTCTCCATTGATTCTTGGGAGTACCCTACTGATTTCTTAGTTCTCCAGCCAAAGGCAAAGCTAGGTGGGTGTCCTCTCATTATGGGAAGACCCTGGTTGGCTACCATCGATGCCTACATCAGTTGTCAAGCTGGGAACATGACCATAAAGAATGGGCACATGTCCAAGAAGTTAATCCTATATCGTCCTACCCAACCCTTGCTAGAACATGATCTACCTCTTTGGTTGGAGGAGGAAGATGAGGATGAAGTCTATTCTACACCGCTTTGTGCATTATAAATTGCCATGGGGGGGGAATAGCAAGATGAGGATGATATGATTGAAAATTTGATTTAGAATCCACCTCCCAGTGTATCACCATTAGAGGATATAGTAAGAGAAACCCAAAACAACCCCTAAACTAATCTTTGTGCAGCCAACTCCACTTCTCTCCGTGCTAATAATATAGAGTTCAACCTAGAAAGGACCTTGAAAATCAATCCATCCCTATCCATTTCCCAGGAAAAGGAGATGCGTAGCCTACTGAGAAAACACCTAAATGGCTTTGCTTGGAGTTATAAGGAGATGAAGGGAGTGCACCCTTCAGTATGCATTCATCATATATACATCAAGGAGGAGTGCAAGCGAGTCAGGTAGCCTCAAAGGAGGATGAATCGAGCACTTAAAGATATTGTTAAGGAAAACTGCAGAAATTCCTTGATGCAGGATTCATCTATCCCATCTCTGACGGTGAATGGGTCTCTCCTTTGGTAATAGTGCCAAAGAAAAATAGTAAGTGGAGAACCTATGTTGACTATCAGGAACTGAACAAAGCCACTAAAAGGACCATTTTCCTTTACCTTTCATATATCAAGTGTTATATAGTTTGGCAGGGAAAAGGTTTTTCTCTTTCCTAGATGGGTTTAGCAGGTACAATCAAATTCAAATCAGCCTGGAGGACCAAGATAAGACAACTTTCACTTGTCCTTAAGGTACCTTTGCATACTGGGTCCTTCCTTTTGGTTTGTGCAACTCTCCAACCACTTTCCAAAGAGCCATATTGAGTATATTTTCTGAACTAGTTCATGATGCAGTAGAGATATACATGGATGACTTTACTCCTTGTGGCTCTCACTTTCAGGAAGCTTTATCTAACCTAGGAAAAGTTAGAGACAAGTGTAAGGAGATGAACCTATCCCTCAGTCTAGAAAAATGTGAATTTTTTATGACTGAAGGGACAGTGTTAGGTCATACGATATCTCTGCAGGTGGACCCCAACAATATTGCCATCATCCAAAGGGCCCCACCTCCTCAAAAGGTGAGAGATGTTAGAATTTTCCTAGGCTTAGATGGGTATTACAGGAGATTCATTAAATATTTCAGTAAGCTAGCCTCTCCTTTGTTTGGCCTCTTAGGCAAAGATGTCGAGTTCATATGGTCAGAAAACTATGAAGAAGCCCTAGATACCTTGAAGAGCAAGTTAGTGACTGCCCCAATTCTCTGAGGCCCAAACTGGGCCCTATCTTTCCACATTCACACAGATGCCTTGAACAAAGCAATAGGAGTAGCCTTAGGACAAATTGATGAAAAATTACCATATGCCATATACTTTATAAGTAAAAACTTGTTAAAGGCATATTTAAACTATATAATGACCGAGAAGGAACTCCTAGCTATCGTGCATTCCATAAACAAATTCAGACATCATATCATAGGCTATCAAACCTTTATGCAGAATGATCATGCCGCAATTACATATTTAATGAACAAACCAAATGTAAATGCTCGCATTATTAGATGGTTTCTTTTACTGCAACAATTTGATTTGACCATTATTGATAAGCCTGGTAAAGAAAATGTTGTTGCTGACTTTTTGTCTAGAGTAAATTTGCCTACGGGTGAAGAAAGAATGGTGGATGACTAAATGATAGATGAAAATCTGTTTTCTATCTCAGTACTCTCTCCATGGTTTGCTAATATAGCAAAATACTTGGTTTCAGCACAGTTCCCACCACACCTGTCCTCAAAATAGAAGAGCAAAATAGTAAGGAAAAGCGCCCCTTTCACCTAGATTGGGGGCAATCTCTTCAAACTTGACCTAGACCAGATCTTGAGAATATGTGTCAGGGAGGAGGAAGTCTTTGACATCCTCCTGACCTATCATGACGGGCCTTGTGGAGGTAATTTTGCAACAAAAAGAACTGCCTTCAAGATATTGAAAGAAGGCTACTACTGGCCCACTCTTCATCAGTATACGAGGAGATATACCAACCAGTGTGATCGGTGTCAGAGGATGGGGAGACCTACTCCAAAGGATGAGATGCCCATGCAACCTCAAGTGACCTTTGAGCCATTTGAGAAGTGGGGCATGGACTTTGTGGGTCGTATCAACCCTCCTTCAAAGCAGAAACAATACATCATTGTGTGCACCAATTACTTGACAAAGTGGGTAGAATCAAAAGCAATCAAACCAGTGACAAAGGAAAAAGTAGTTGAGTTTTTGAGACAAAACATATTCTACAAGTTCAGGTATCTAAGAGAGTTCGTCATAGATCAAGGCAATCAGTTCACTTCCAATTTGATTGAAGACCTGCTCACACATTATAGAATCAAGCACAGGACTTCCACCCATTATCATCCACAAGCCAATGGGTAGGTGGAGGTCACTAACAAAGAATTGGAAGGGATCCTGACCAAGGTAATGAGTAGCAGCAGAAAATATTGGGCAGACAGATTAGATGAGGCCACTTGGGCCTACAACACAACATGGAAGACCACCATAGGGTTCACACCCTATGAACTGGTCTATGTGAATAAGGCTTTGTTGTTAATAGAATTTGAATTCAATACCCTAAGGATGGCAGCTCAGTTGGACCTGGACCTCAGCCATGCACAGAAAGAAATATTACTTCAGCTCAATGGATTGGATAAACATAGATTGCATGCCCTTCTCCATACAGAGGCAGGTCAGCTTCAGAGAAAGATATGGCATGACAAAAATATCAATGAGAAGCAATTTCAAGAGGGATATTAGGCATTACTTTATAATTCAAGATACAAATATTTCGAAGGAAAGCTAAAGACAACATGGTTGGGACCCTACACTGTGGAGAAATGCAATGACAATGGTTCAGTTCTGATCAGAACCATTGATGATGAAGCCATCCCCATGCTTGTTAATGGACACCGGTTGAAACTCTATAAGAAACCCCTCTCCAAGTGAGAGTTCATTGAAGATTTGAATAAGACAGTGATGGTAGTGGAGCATGTCTTAGCCTCCGCTTCACCCACTCACTAAAGAAAAAGAAAAAGAGAAATAAAAAATAAGGACTCAAGTGAAAACCTCAATGAGGCGCTTAAGTCCCATCATTGGGTTGAAAACCTCTTCTGAGGCAGCTCAGTGATGTCAAAAAAAAAAGAAGAGAAAAAGAATAAGATTAGTGGGTGAAAACCTCCCTTGGAAGTGCCCAGGGCAGGCAATTAGGGTGAAAACCTCCCTGATGCAACCTAGTTGTTTACAAAAAACAAAAAGGGAAAAGAATGAATTTTGTTTGCAAAATCAATATAGGAAGTAGAAGAAGGTGCCAAGGGAACCCTGGCATTCACACCAGCACCTATCCTACCTTCTCCACACTTTTTTCCATCATTTTTGGCATTTCTTTCACCCCACTGTGCTTCTTTTTCAAAAATTGTGTTTTCTACAGGAGGCTCCTGTAGGAATTATAGAGAGCCAGAAATGGATGTAAAAGACAATTTGAGGGACGGGGAAGCTTCATGAAGAACCTATAAACCCTCCTACAGTCTTCAAGCCTCCTTGCCATTATTTCCAAGCCTGCATCACACCCCAAGCATCATTCTTCTTCTATCTAAGAAAAACACAGGAAAAAACAATTTTTCAGGAAAAGTAAAAGACAGAAATAAGAGAGGAAGCAACACCATCCACCTCACCTGAAGCCTACTTACTACCTCTCCATCTCTACCTACACCTTTGGAATCATCCTCAAAGCTATAAGCACGGAAAGAAGCTAAAGTTTCAAGGGGAGAAACAGCTACAGGAGCTCCTATAGGAATTCCTATAGCAGTTGATCCCATCAAAACCCAGCACCAGCAGCAGGAGAATACACACATGAAGGTTGAGAAGACACCTGAAGCTTAGACCCAGCCAGAGAAGAACCTCCACAAGACACAACCACACATCAACAGGTAGACATCATGCATCAAAAGAAATAAAGGCATGCAACAGAGAGAGAGCCACAACACCTCACAACAAATACATTCGGGTCACAAGTAAGTAACTAACCTGCTCCTCTATTTGCATTTGTGTAATTATAAGTCATGCAAAATAAACGAGATGGTTGAGGTTGAATGAGGGAAAGGTGGCCAGTTAACTTGGCCACCTTCATCTAGTTGACTCCACTCATCCGAGATGTCACCCATACGTGCACACAGTCAACTCAAGAAAGATGTCAAGGACAGGTAGTGGAGGAAGTGTGAACTCTGATGCAATAATGAGCAATGATTACAAGGAGCAGCCATGGTGACAAGGTAGGAGGGGACCAACGGTCCAAATATGGCCATCGTATACTTTTCCAGCTCACCCGCCATCACCAAAAATATCCATAAAGGGTAATAAGTACTCCTCCCCGAGCATTCTCACCACCTTTTTCTTCATTTTGTCCTTGTCACTCAGCTACAACAGTCTCCTTGTGTCCTCACAGCCTCGTAACCATCCTCATCCATTGATCTCTCCCATATCCCTTCTCTTGGCATTTTCTACAGGAGCACCTATAGGAATTCTATAAGAGGGATAACGGGCTTCTACAGGAGGGGCAATGAGTTGTTTTGAAGGGAGAAAACACGGGTTTTAGTACGATTTCGGTCTGAGGAGGTAGGTTCCATGCATGTCCTTATTGAATATCAATATATGCAAGAAGTGGTTTCAATTTGAGGAGGAAATAAAGTCTTTAGGAGAGGAGAAAATACATAAAAAAATATCTGTTTATTTTAAAAAAACACAATCTCCTGCGTTTCTCTATTTTTTTAAAAAATTGTTGTCTCCATCTCCACATTTGTTTTCCAAAAAGACTATAAACAAAATTGTAGGAGGGTTTATGAGAAAGGAGCCCACTAACTCCACTAGGCTCCATGCGCATCCACAAGTGGTGGACATCTTCACAAGGGAAAAATTGAATGAATTTCTTTGAGACATTCTGAGGGTTTCATGAGGAGACTTCCCAAGAGTTTGCTCTCTCTTTGGTACCCCACATAAGAACTCACGCCACTATCACCTTTAGAGGTCTTTCCATGGAGATAACCCCTAAATCTATTAGTAGGGTGACTACCCTTCCTCTTGGGTTGCCTTGGAGTAAGGATGAGAAACCAATTGACCAGTCTGCCAACAAAAACATTTTCCAAAACAATGAAACCCCTGTAGAGGATAAAAATGGCATTTCAAGGGCTATTGTTACACTGAAATTTGTCACCATGACTATCTGTAGTTAATATGGCTCCATCAATAGTCATATTATCCTCCTTGTCAAGCCTCATACCTCTTCTCTTCATGTCAAACTTCAAAAAGAGAGAAAGTCACTTAAAAACATGTTTATCTCTGGGTACGCAGGTTCTCTCTACCTTGCCTGCGTGTAGGCATCCCAAACACAGTGTGCCTACGTACTTGTACGCTCTGTAAGCCAAAGGATGGGTGCGTACCCCTGTAAAGGTCAAAAAGCGCGAGTTTCATCTTTAAAAAGTTACTTGTGGTCACTTCTAGAGCCTTCTAGAAGAGTGTTTGACGTGTATTGAGCGCCTCCAGATGGTTCATGCACCCTTATGATAGAGGAACTTATCCCATCAAGAGAGGAGCTACCCCATCCAAAAGAGGGAGTATCCCATTGATGTTGGAACTGAATAACTTCCTCTAGAATACTATAACTACAGGCATTGGGCCAGAGGAGGGGAGGTTGAAAGCTGAACATTCCAAAGGGTAAATGCTGCTGGAATTAGGACTTCCATTGTTGACTTGTGAGGAGAGATCACTATCCTTTCTTGTTGCCATATTGGGAGTGGGTGAGCTTGTCAAAGTAGAGGAAATCTCTTGTTGGACCCTGGGGGGAGCTTGCACACCAAGGATCAGGTTGTAATGGTTCCTTTTTTGTTCCTTAATACAAATAAGTCCATTCTTCTCAATGATTTGTTGTTAATGAATTATTTCATGTACTCCTTGGTCTATGTGATGAATATGCTTTGTTTTATGAATTATTCAGGTGTTATGTAATCGTTTGCTTTGTTAGTGTATGCAGGTCTTAAAGTGAAGGAGGAGCTCATCTGGATCAGCAAGGCTGGACTGCTTCAACAAGCGTTGGACCTAAGGTAAGATCGGAAACACTTGGTTTCTCATAGAATAATGTGTGTTTAGAGAAGGATTGCTCTTGTTTGGTTTGTTTGTCACTAGAGAGTCTTAGACTCCTAGGGAGGTTAGGTTTGTCCGCAAAATAACTCTTTCCGCATG
>APFE031307212.1:82471-94508 GCA_000404065.3 Pinus taeda
CAATTAATGATAGATTTTCGAGCTCCCCTCATGCTGGAGGAGGAGACTCAAGGTAGTTTAGTTTTGTTTCCTATATATAGGAAAAACTCTGATGTAAAAAAGGGTTGGAGATTTTTATAAAAAACAGAGTTTTCATATTGGCTTATGTAAAGTACTTTGACAGTAATAGAAAGGATACTTTTTCTTCCCAAGATTCATCTTGTGTTTCAAATGCTCAGAGTATATGTGTTTGGTTTTATTCATCTTGTTTTACAATTCACTGAACATGCAATCACTCTGAATTCACATAAGTGCTCAGACTTCCTGTGTATGTTTTTTTGAGTTGAGGTTCTTCTTAGTAAATGTTTTGAGCATTGAGACATTATATGCCTTGGTTTCTATGATTGAGTAGCTACTTGTTTACTGCAGAAGTGTATGACTCCATGAGCCCAATGGGAGAAGCCTTATTTTTGTTGTTCCAACCAGCATAAATTTCATATACTATTTAAAGAGTTAGCCATCTTTCTTGCCCTTTAATGCATATCAAAAATCTGTGAGAGAGCCCTCTCTGACTAAGGTGGCTAAACCTTAGTCTAAAGCTTAGTCTGAAACAGTTTCATGAGATCTTATTAAGTAGCAGCCCTTAGTACTGATTTTATGATAACAGAACCTTATTACTGAATCAAAACATTTATGTAGACATAAAAACTCTCTATAGAATTGAATCACACTTTGCAACTATCAAAGTAAAGGCACGCCACACAATTACTAATATCTACTCTAGATAGTTACTACCATTATGTTGATTAAATCAGTGTAATAGCATAATGTAAATTCAAACAACAACGAATGTAACCCGCAATTTGTATAGAAACAACAAGAAACCATAAATCATTTAGCTAAACTCGATTGTACACTACCTCTATCACTACAGTCCCTACCAAAGAGAAGGTCCCTTCCTCCTTCGTAGGGTGTAGGAATAACACAAAAGTAATTAACGAATCAATTGAAGAGCAATAAAACCATCACCATGCTATTTAATATTAAAAATAATAATCTTAGAATTATAGTTCAGAGTGACAATACTTTCCTATATGTCATGTCCTTGTACATGGAAAATCGAGTTCCTTTATAGTTATTACATACCCAAAATTAGAAACAAATGAGTCATGAGAATCTCATGATTCTCATACTAATAAAAAATAAAAGTAGTTACAACCTATTTCTAAATAAAAATATACATTAGTTAGGAATGCAACCTCTTGGGTCTGTTGCTTCCAAAATAAACAATTCCTACTACCGACAACTGTTATGTGGAATAGTACCCACATTTGCCAGCTTCGGTGCAACATCATCCTATGAGTGAATAGAGGTTTAGGATGTTACGACATCATTGGTGACAACAACCTTGGTGTGACATCGAACTTTTGCATCAGCACATAGTGTAACAACATCCAATGTGTAACAACAACCTATAGCACAACCTGTGACAGAATATAGGGTGTAACAACAAATTGTTCTACCCTTCTCTGTAGTTAATCTTTGCTACCTGTCTGCTCCAAAAATTTGTTCTCTCGAGAAACACTTGAAAAGGAGAAGATATCTCCAAAATACTTCTTCAATGCTCCCCTAGTTAGCCACAAAAAGGAATAAAGCATCGTATTATTCAGTAAAATGAGACAAAATAACATGACCATAGAATAGTTTATTAAGGTGAGAAAACAAGGGAATTAATCATGTAAAGTCATAGGCCTGGAGGACAAAAGGATAAAAAATTGGGAAATAATGTGCAGAAAATAGGTAAAACACCACACCCAACATCTCCCCCCCGAGTAAAGCAACTGCATGTCCCCATGCAGAATCTCAACTTCTCCAACTATACCCCCGATGTAAGTCTGTGAAATTGTAGGCACTAGTAGTGTCTTCAGTTGAATATTTTTACCCTTCAATGGCCATCAACTGATGTGGCCAAGATTCCTCTTCACAGTCACATAGGTGGCAGTCCAGATGATACTCTTTTATTGGCAACCAAATCAAAGGAAAATTTAATTTGAGCCCAATCTAGAATGCCCCCAGTGTATGCACGATCTAAGTATGCTCAGGCACCCATGTAACAAAAACCAAAAAGTTCCTATATTCAAAAGGATCCCCTTCTTGTAACTTAGCACTATAGGCCTCGGTGCATTTAAGACATCCTGCTAGTTTTCAGCTTTTCATTTGTGCATACAGGTTGAGGCAGATCCTCACAATCCTTTCTACTGTTCCCTGATCTTTGGAGTGCTCAAGAATATCTTAAACTCACGCCTGAGTTCATAAAGCATCCCTGGTTCGGCTATGACCCACAATGTTATTCTCTCCTCATTAGCTTCTACTGATTTCATGGTGAGATTCCACTCAATTTGGTTCCTCATAAATAAAAGGAAGGCTTGCAACTACAAATATCCCATATAGGAGAAGAAATTTGCTGTCATATTTGTGCTGACATACTCACACATGATATTATGCAAAAACAGCTCACACAACAAGCTCTGGTTATCAAAGATGTAAGAGCAAAAAATCTCAAGAAAAGTATGGGTTGAAGAACCCAAATATGACCTATTCTTAAAAATTGCTTTTAATTGAAATAAATAATATTGTTCCCAAAGGAACACTGGATACGACAAGGGACGATCGCTTGCTTGATAGTAGTTTTAAGGCAAGGTCACGGAGCTTGGTCTTGTCATTCGTTAGGTCCAAGAATTATCAATTTAGTTGATATAGTTGTTCATCCTTCTTCTTGATAGCTTCCTTTTGCCTTCGTGCTTCCCATTCTCTCTCCCACTCTTCCTTTAGCCACTTCTCCCTAAGGGAATCCATCATATTCTTGTGTGCTTTGAGTGAGATCCCCCCCTCCACTAGAGAGAGCACATGTTGCTTCCATTTCTATAGCTTTGCTAACAAAAACATCTTTTGAGAACACCATCCTTCATCAGGACCCAATGTTCTCCGACATGCACTATCAATTGAGGTGTAACAACCTCCTGAGGGTGAAACAGTTCCACTTTGGCTGCTGGTTCTTATGTAAAAACAACTTCATCAATGGATTTTGTTACAGTTTCCTTATCTATATGTTCAACTTCCATCCACACAGCTGGTTCTTGTGTAACAATAGTGTCATCCATAGACTTATTTATATCATTTTTCCCAAGGTAGGCTTATGTCTCCACTATTGGTTCTTATGCAAAAATAGTGTCGACCACAGGCTCATGGATGTTAGCTTCTCCTTACCTTCCTTGGCTGACTTCCACCTCCACTGTTGTTTCTGGGGAAACAGAAGTGCTAGCTCAAGACTCCTCGGTATCCACTACCTCATCACTTTCTGTGGACTGTGTCATCTCAATTGATGGTTCTTGTGTAACAAAAATTTCCTCAACGGGTTCTTGTGCATTAGCTTCCCAGATTTCAGTTTGTGTTTCCATCGAGGTGGTGTCTACTGCACAGACTTTAAACCATACTGCCATTATCTTCTCAGCACAGGCTGTGCACATAGTGCTTGGGGCATCTCCCCTTCTGGCCCTGTCCACGGCCTCAGCCAAAGTATCTAGCCTTGGGGCTCTTTCCTATGCCTTTCCCTCTGTTCCCTTAGCTCTCTGATTTCTTTTTCTAAATTTTCAACTCTTAACAACAAGGGTTGAGTTTCACTCATACCAAGTGAAGAAGGTTCCTCTGGCTAAGCTTGCTCCTTGTCCTTCTTCTCTGATTCTCCTTTTTTCTTCCTTCACATGGATGGGGACTCTGGGTGCACACTAACCCTTATCCTATACTTCAACTGCTTGTCACCAATTGGTTTGTCAACTGACCTCTTACCAACCCTTACTGTCGAAGCTTAGGGCTGCTCCTTTGTCATCACTAGAGCTTGCCCAGCCATCTCGATTTGCCTCTTGCGGATGGTCTTGGCCTTATTCCTCATGAATTCTTCCCAATTCCTATCGTGACAGATCAAGGCATCCAACACAATGAGCCTGATAAGGCCATGGTTGGTGACACATGTTTCTGGATGCGCAGTTGTTTTCATGGCCGCATCCATATGCCTAATGTTTCCCACCAAGAAGTAGGGGAGATTGATCAGTTATTGATGTTAGAGGTGGTTCATCAATGGAAAGTGGTAATTGTACATAATTGTTTCCCTTCCCTCACAAATAATGTAGTTGATGAGGTAGAGGGAAACATCAGCCCATGATTCGGGGAGTGACAATCTGTTAATCCCCCTTCCTTTCTTTACCATCGACTCTTCTTCTTGGAGGAAATCCCCCTTTAGGGAGGGATCATTAACCTTCCTGTTAAAACACCTCTTTCCTTCCACTGGTAATCCCGTCACTCTAGAAAACACCTCTTTCATGACCTATAGCTCCAACTCTTTGACCTCCCTCTGGTTTCTCTCCAAATTTTTTGCAAATTCCATGGAAACACCTCTCTCTAATCCCTCTAGGTTATGAAAGAATTCTAACTAGCCTGCGTCCTTGAAACTATGGCATGCTTTTTGGAAATTTTCCAAGGCTTTTGTGGGCCCTACCTCATGCCAAATTGCTGCTCCACCCATTGCTTATGCAAATGTATTGTTGTTTCCCCTCCTTCTCCTTTCCTTTAGACATTCCGAGGTAGTCAGCACACAACTTAGCTGTTTCAACATGCACTATTATTTTCCCACCTCTCTGAGCACTCTAATGGAGATGCAGTGCTCCAGAAGGGGTAAATGGTAGGGTGGTATGGTGGCATAGGTGAGGATTTCAAATTATTATTTTTCAATCATGGTTCATTCCGCACATTAAATTTTCCTTATTAATGCTGGGTTATGGGATGTCTCGTCGAAGGTACACTTCCCCTTTTTATTATGATCAGGCATTGAGTAACAATAACTACCAAGTCATCATGCCTTAATTATAGTTCTTTTTTAATAATCACAAGTCATACGATGGTCATGTCTTAATATGATTCGCTCACCCTAAATTAAATGGGACAGTCGTCCTCGGCTGTCAAAATTCAATGTGTTAAGTTTCCATAATTACCAAATAAAGTGAATACAATATTTCCTTTCCTTGACATACCTGAGTGACATGGGCGAGACACACAAACTTAATTCTGATGACGAGGACCACGATGATGCCTTCTATTTATTACAAAAAATATCTCATTTATTTCTAGAAAGTTGTCGGTTGTTACAGGTGTAACAACCAAGACGACTAATATATATTACTTGGATTTTTATAAAAAATAAATAAGAAAAGATCATGTAACAACACTTATCGTGAGGTATGCTTGAAATAACATATTGTTGTTACATAATCTATAACACATCGCCACATGGTGGTTTTCAACTACTAACAAAAAAGTGTTTGTGCCCATAAAATATTTTCACAGCTAGACATATATAATATATATATATATATATATATATATATTATATATTATATATATATATATATATAAATTGAAGAGTTTTGAAGGTGTAATAGTCCACAACTATAGTTTATTTTCAGAAGTTACACTTATTGGAAAAATTAGATTTTTTGTAGCACACGGGGGCTTTCCCTTGTTCTTGTAATCTGTAGATCCAAATTTGTGACAATGTTGAAAAATGAATCCCTTGAATAAGGTTTTCGATATAACCGAAGATGGTGCTCATTTGCATGTAGTGGTGTCCTTGCAGTGTCGATGGTTACCAAATATACAGTCCCATTGTCAAAGACTACATCTACCTCATAGGGACCTAGTCATATAGTGTAGATCTTACCCTTGAAGTCTTTAAATTTTGAGTCGTATAGGAGCGCCCAATCTCATTTCTGGAACTTCTTCTTCTTGATGAATCTATCATGCCACTTAGATCTCTGCTACTGGATAATCTTTGTTTGCTAGATAGTAGCTAACCGTTTCTCCTCCACTTCATTTTGTTGGTTCAATCTATACTTTTGTGTTGTAGCCAGATCCAAATTGACTTGCAATGTTGTTCTTAGTGTCTTGATTTCAAACTCAATGGGGAATAAAGGGTTTTTACAATACACAAGTTCATATAGTGAGAATCTAGTGGTATTCCTCCATGTAGTCTTGTATGTAGACAACACTTATGGAAGTTTATCAACCCAATTTCTTCGGTGACTAGCCACAGTCTTAGTAAGGATCCCCTCAATGACCTTGTTAGTGCTTTCCACTTGGACATTTTCTTGTGGATGATAAGGTGTTGTGATCCTATGATGGATTTTATATTTTTCAACCAACTCCTAGATCTTATGAGATGTGAAATGCGGTCCTTCGTCTATGACTATCTCCCATGGGTATGCCAAAATTGGAAAACTATATCTTCAAAAATAAATTTTGAGACAGCCTGCTCTGTGGCTCTGGTTAGTGCCTTTCTCTCAACCCATATTGTGACATAGTCGGTGCAGACCAAGATGTAAGATTCCTATCTAGATGAGGGATTAATTGGTCCCACAAAATCTAGGGCCCATTCTCAAAAGGTTCTAAGAATATTTGGGTCTATAACGACATCTCATCTAATTGCAATGGTTGGCCCATCCCTTGATAACTATCACATCCCTTCACAAACTTCTTGGCATCTTGAAGTATTGTTGACCAATAATACCATGTTGAAATGACTTTGTATCATGTATGTTTGTCTGCGAAGTGCCCTCCAAAAGGTTCTTCATGACAAGCTTTAAGGCTATCAAAGACATCATCTCCTCTAACACAACATATGATCTAGAAGTCTAGTCTAGTGAGATAGAGATTCCCATCTATCCAGGTATATGTAGCACTTTGCTGTATGATTTTTTTTCTCCTTGGAGGACAAATACTATGGAAACTTCCCTGCAGTAAGATAATTGGTTATATCTTCATATCAAGGTGAGTAAGTAGAAATAGCAAAAAGATATTCATTTGGGAAAGAATCCTTAGTGGGAATGTAATGGTCATCAATAGATAACCTAGAAATAAAATCAAGTACTACATTATCTTTTCCATGTTTAGCGACAATTGTGATATCAAATTCTTGTAAGAACAATAACTAGCGTGTAATCCTACCATTGGTAATTGGCTTATTCATTAAAAAATGAATGGAAGAATGGTCAGTGTGTACAAGTAGTTGATACCCGCTGATATAATGTTGGATTTTATTGATGGCGTGCATGACTGCTAAGAACTCCTTGTCGGTCACTATGTAGTTGAGCTCAGCCGGGATTAGATTTTTGCTTATGTAGTAAATAGCATAAGGTTTATTATCCTCCAGTTGGCCCAAAACAACACCTACAACAATATCAGATGCATCTGCAGCTATGTGAAATGATAGTTTCCAATTAGGTCCTCACAACACCAGAGCTGCTGATACACAACATTTCAATTTTTAAAAGGCCTACTCACACTTACCTGTCCATAAAATTCGTCATCCTTCATGAGTAAGGAAAATAGTGGTGATGCAATTTTTGAAAGTTTTTCTATAAATCTCCTGTAATACCCTACATGTCCAAAGAAATTACGTACCTCTTTTTTCATTTTAGGGGTTTGAATTTTTAGAATTACCTCTATTTTTGCAGGGTCTACCTCGATTCCTTCAGCAGAAATGTAGTGTCCAAGAACGATCCCTTCAGTCATCATCATATGACATTTTTCAGTGCTTAAAGTAACATTAGTTTGTACACAACGTTCCAACACTTTTTCCAGATTAACTAATGCTGTTTCAAAACCATCTCCATAAGTTGTAAAATCGTCCATGATGATTTCAAGGGGGCCATTCAACAAGGCAGAAATAAATCCTAGTATTTCCATTTGAAAGTTTGTTGTTGCGTTACAGAGTCTGAAAGGAAGCACTCTATATGTCAAGGTTCCCCAAGGGCAAGTAAAGGTTGTTTTATCCTGATCCTTCCAGGAAATATGTATCTGATTGTAGCCACTAAATCCCTCCAAGAATGAAAAGAATTTCTTTCCGAAAACGATATCAAGGACCTGATCTATAAATGGTAAGGGGAAATGGTCCTTTCGAGTGGCTTTATTGAGTTCTCTATAATCTACACAGACTCTCCACATGCTATTCATTTTAGGAATGATGAAAAGCTACGACACCCACTGATTGTCAGATATTTGATAAATAAAACTAGCACTCAGGAGTTTATGTAATTCTTCCTTTACCACCTCCTTCAATGCAAGGTTCATGTGATGTTGTGGTTGTCTGACTGGTTTGCAACCATCCTTCAAATAAATCTGGTGAGTGCATAAGTTAGGGTGGATCCCTTTCATATCCGTATAGTCCCATGCAAATGACTTTTTGTATTTCTATAACAGTTGTAACAATAGTTGGTTTTGCTCAACAGTCAAGTTGGGGTTAATATTCAAAAAATTTCTAGGTTCTATCTCAATTGGACTGCTGTCAATATTCAGAGCGGTTCTTATGTTTTCAAAATCTATATCTTCCACCTCTTCTTCTTCATTTTCATTTTTAACAAAAGCGATAGAAAATAAGTCACTAATAAAACCATTAATGACATCATCTTCTGTCTCATCCTTGAAATAGTGGGCTTTCTCCAGAGTGAGTAGTGGTAGGGAAAGATCTGACTAAAGCTCAAACTCATCCCACCAAGGGTTGTATACATCAAAATTTGGTTTTGGAGGGTAAAGGCTAAGGTTCCTTGTTGCCTCACCATCTGAGATCACCATAGATCCCGATATGCAGCCTATAAATGCATTTGTAGTGGCCAACCAAGGTCTCCCTAGGATCAGAGGATGTCCCCCCAAATTGGATTTGGGTTGCAAGATAAGAAACCCAGTCAGATACCTCTAGGAAGCTATTGTAATCACGATATCCTCTAACACACCCTTAGATTTTCCAGAGGAGCTATCTGCTAATTCAAGTACAATAGGAGTATGTCTAAGTCCTTGTAGCTCAAGGGTGGTAAAGAGTTACTTTACTATTACATTAATGGCAACCCAGGTTTCTTGAAACACAAATATTTCACTATTTTAGCATAAATAGGTACTTCCTTAAGGGCTTGTAGTAGAGGAATTCGTACATGTAGATTTTGTAACTCCCTAAGAAAATCAGATTCGAGTTACGAATCCATCCTAGGTTCAACCAATCTCTGAGGATAGAGAGGGTCATAAGTTACGACAATTGAATCAGTTGTTACAGGTATATCAGCCTTTCCTCAGTTGGCTATTATAGAAGTAACAACCTTTCCCGCGTTGGCTATTACAGATGTAACAACTTCTTCTATATCAGTTTTTGTAGGCACAATAGCCGGTTGAGAGCCTCTGCTATCTCTTCTGGATGGTTCACATTCCTCCTCTGTAACGATAGGGGAGTGACTTAGTTTAATTACCTTTCCCGATCACAATTGTATTTCATTAAGCCCCATGGGGGTAATAAGGTAGATTTGGAAGGTAGTCAGAGCCTTTATGCCCTGAGATGCTTTATTTTTTGGGTTTGGGTTAGGATGCATAGGTAGTTGGGGTCACAGAGGTAGTGAAGGAGCAGGAGTTTGGAAAGTAGGTAACTGCAGTTGTTGTTGCATAGGTAATCCAAGTAAAGCTGAGTTCTGGGCATTTGCACTCCATTTCTAGTTCCAAGGATATGGTTGAGATTGAGGGTATTTGACAAAGGGAAATGGAGACCACTGGCTCCACCGTAAAGGAAACTATGTTGAAGGAGGAGTAGGATATTTCCATGGATATTATTAAGTATTATATGCATTGTTCCACGAATTGAAAGAGGAAAAATCATCACACATGCCTAGAGGTGGTGGTTGTCATGGTCTCCTTGGTGCGATGAAATAAGAGGACTCCACTTCCTTGCTTGATTCTTTAAGTACTTCCTTCAATCCAGGAAGCTTCAAACATTGCCTTGTTGAATGTTCCAGCTCGTAAATATTACACAAGCTGATGTTGTTCAATTCACATTCCCTCAAAGGATGTTTCTTCCAACAATTTCGATGGAAGATAGCCAAAGGTGTGTCATCCTTTGCTTATGTCTTCTTGATCTGCGTTGTTTTTATTTGGGTAGAGAGAATACTTAGGATATTGCTCTTGAAATTTTCGAACAAATTCCCAATCTCTGCTCTAGTCACTCCTCTTGCAGATTTTTGTATTTGGGTAAAGGCATATCAAATTGTGCTTCTCCCCTTAGACAATCCTTTAGACCATCTTAAATAGAGCTTTACAATTTCAGCAAATGGTTCTTGCGATATATCCCCCTTCTCTAATAGGTTTAGGGTGTCAAGGTAGTCATCCTTCATTACTTTAATAAATATAGTCTTCAAGATTTCTTGGTCAAAATCACTATGTTTAGACCTCTCCAGATTATAATGGAACTGCTCCACATAATCTTCTAGGTTTTCATCCTCCTTCTTTGTCATTCTAAATATCTCCTCCCTTAAGTCCCTTGTTCTATAATAGTATTGGTACTTTGATAAGGACATCTACTTCATATCATTCCATGTTTGAATAGAAGTGAAGTCCAATCCCATGAACCATCTCAAGGTTGCCCCTTTTAAAGTAGAAGGAAATAATTTTAATTTCTGTGCATCTGAGGTATAATCATAACTTGTGCATAAGACATCGAATTCAAATAGAAAGGTGTCTCGATCTTTCATAGTCATCCCCTGGAAGGATGGTAAGGATGATAAAGGAATATTTTTAATAGGAGCTTCACCTTTGCTATCCCCAATTGGTAACTCAGAAGTGGTTATAGTAGCATCTATTTTAGCATTGTTTTCATTGTTGTCCCCCATGACTAATCCTTCTAACCCTTGTTTTAACAGATGTCCTTCAAAATGTTCTTGTGATGGTCTTGTAGGTATGATTAGTAGCTCAGATGTCCTTAGGGCTATCCGTTTCACCACACTACCTATATCTAGGTATTGATAAAAAAAAAGGTGTTCTTCCATCTCAGGTGTTCAATGCTCCCCCTCAGTTTCACCTTGTCGCTTGGTGCTCAAGTTTAGGCTACTAGCTTCCCCCTCCTGCCCCTGATTCAGATTCTTGGTCTTGGCGGTGTGGGTGTTATCTTTAGAATGATATGATCCCGAGATTGAGGAATCAAAGGTTTTTGATTTTTCTATGGGAGTAATAGCTTTCGATGACCATTGTTTCCTTACATCCCTTTAAGAGATGGATTGTTCTTTTTCTTCCTTAGAGATTAGTTCCTGGATAAACATTTTCCTTCCCAAATATACACTCTTCCTTTCCTTTTTATGACCTGCTTTTCCTATGACTAACTAGAGTGGGGGTAGTTTTGGTATCTCTATAATTCCTATAGTTGTACACATGGACCCTATGTGTATTAATTCACACCCTAAGTATCTCAGTATTCGACAGTGGTGAGCCCACTAGGTATGTTAGAGAGATGTGCAAGTTCTTACCTCTCGTCTTACTGCCCAACAACTGAAGAGCTGAAGACGTGCTAAAGAAGACACCAAAATTCCCTAAGTGCCCTAGTGATCACAATGGTAAGACTACCCATGTATGTTAGAGCGATGTGTAGGTTCTTACCTCTCATCTTACTGCCCAACAATTGTGTACTAGTAACACTCTAGATCAAACAAACAACTTGGTTGACTGTATTGTCAACTTCCATCCCTGAGAATGGTGCCAAAATGTTGTGATGTTTTAATCAATCCTAATTGACCAAAAATACAAAATTTAATAGTCAATCAAGGGTAGTTCCTACTATTTCAATGGAGTTTGCACTGTCTTTGATGATACACTACAACCAAGAATGAGAAAATGAAGAAAACAGTAAAATATGTCACTGAACCAAATTTTTGAATCAAAACATTTATGTAGACATAGAAACACTCTATAGAATAGAATCACAGTTCGTAACTATTAAATTAAAGGTGTACCACAAAGTGACTAATATCTAATCCAGCTGGTTACTACCATTCTATTGATTAACTCAGTGTAACAATATAATGTAAATTGAAACAACATCGAATGTAAACCACAATTTGTACAACAACAACAAGAAACCATAAATCAATTAGCTAAACTAGAATGTACACTACCTCTATCACTGCAGCCCCTGCCAAAGAAGAGGGCC
>APFE031307214.1:0-19392 GCA_000404065.3 Pinus taeda
TATTGATAATAATGCTTCACTATGCCCTTTGAATTCCTTCAAAATAATTTTTCAAACCAAGCTTAAGCAAACATTTAAAAAAATATACACACCTTTTTTCACTTTATAGGAGCTCGATATTGCCTCTGATGTATCTTTGTAATTTTAGATCATCCAGTTCTGAAATTGCGACCTGCGGTAACCCTCTATGTCCTCTTTCAAATGCCACCAGTCTGACCCTAATTGGATTATCCAATGAAGAGTTATGCCAAATCTCCCACAGTGACCTGATTATAGACTAATTTAGTAGAGCGAACTTGTACGATGTGCCACGTGTCCCTGTTTGTATCTTTGGCTCTAAAAAATATATACAAAAAACTACAGTTCGTCCTCTTTCTGTAACTTCTTACGAAATTTCAATTTGATGCTCAGAGAGAAAGTTATGACGATTTTCCCTAGGTCACCTGTTTTGAATGTAATTCAGGATTCCGCAAAAGGACCAACTTCCTCAGTTCATATCTCCAAAAAAATAGCGGGACAAGCTCTGAAATTCGGACCTGAGATTCAGTGCGATGTCTTCTCAAATGGGTTTTTTTTTTTAGCTTCTGAAACGTCGCAGAAAAGGAGTTATAGCGAAAATTCCACGATGACCTGTTTGGAGCAGTGCAACCCTAGAATCCAAAGCTCTGATACCAAATGTTATGAAACCAGCTCAAGTAAAGATAGAAAAGATAGATCAACGCCTTAGAATTTATCCTTTTCAAGGGGGAAACCTCCTTTACATTACATAAATGAACAATTCTTGGATGATACAAATGATCAAACCTTCTTTCTATATATAGGAGTCTAAGGAGTCACAATATAACCCAGCTGACCTAACAATAATAATATAAAGCCACAAAAGTAACAATAGAGGGATTCTATGGGGTAGAGTAATAACAATATGGGGAAAATACGGGCACAACAATATTAATAAGGGGTACAACTACAATAGTAATGGGGTAATTACTAGTATTATAGGGACCCAACATGCTCACAAGCCTTTTTATCATCAAGAACAATGGAAAACCATAAACATCCAAAAGCCTAACCATAGGAGATGAAATGCCAAAAGTTTGTGGGCCCCGTTTGAGTTAGTTGGAACATCAACTTCCCTGGGTCATAACTTTGTCATACGACCTTCATTTGGAGGTATGATACCTCATTAGAAAGATCTATCCAAGGACAACTTTCGATTGCTAGAAACGGATCTAGAAGTTCACGACCTAAAAAAAAAAATCAAAAAATAGTAAATTATGCTATAAATTAGGAAACTTAAAGGAAATTAGTTTGGGGGGCCAAGTGGAATAAGTGGTTGGCCACCAATATCCACCTGGATCAATACCCGCCCCCCCAAGGAAGCAATCATCCCCATTGCATTGAGTGCCTCCATGAGATGGGGAAACTTCTGTTGAACTTGGTCCCTGGTGAGCCACTTGCCTTAGTGCAGAGGCTGGTTTGCTTTGACAACCTTATACAGTTGGATCCTCTGTTGGCGAGTGTTCTTAATTTGTATTTCCATGGTCTGATCAGTTGTAGCATGTTCAATGCAATATGGGTTGAGCTATGTTGGTGTCAGCTCCTCAGTAATGTCTGATGCGTCCAAGAATGGTGGAAATTGTGGACAAAGGTGGTCCACATTGAACATTATGTGTAGGCCAAGGAATGGGGGAATGTTGAGCTCGAAATCATTGTCACCCACAACCTTGGTGATGGTGTAAGGCCCATATTAGAGTGCTCAAAGCTTCCAATGGGCTTCAGTAAGGTGTTTCTTCTGCAAATGCAACCAAACTTTGTTGCCCAATTGAAACTTATGTGGCACCCAATGTTGATCATGGCATTGTTTGTACTTGGCATTAGTTTTATCTAGGATATCATGAGCCTATTGGTGAATGTGTTGGATGTGTTTAATAAACTTGGTGGCTTTATCAGCTTTAGATTGACATGTGCATATTATGCATGTGTAGTCGCAAGAGGCATTGCAACATCAATGAGACACAATGGTTGAAATCCCATACCCTCTTGAAATGGGTTGTATGCAGTCGAACTATGGGTAGCTTTGTTATAGTTGTGTTACACATAGGGAATACTATCATCCCATGTTCGTGGATGCTTGGAGCTGTACATGCATAGTGTGTGCATTACCATCATGTTGACAACCTATGTCTAACCATCATTCTAAGGATGGAATGCAGTCAATTTGGTGAGCTTAGTGTCCAATAATGACCACAGGTTCGAATAGAAAGCATTCAAAAACTTATTATTCCAATATGATATAATGGTTTGTGGAATCCCAAAATGTACCCACACACATTCATAGAAGAGTTTGATAATGTCTTCCCCTATGATGCTCTTCTTGAAAACCATCAATATATCCATCTTAGAAAATTTATCAATGACCATGTTGTAGCTCAATCTAGCATGACTTAAAAGCTCCATTAAAATGTTTCATTATCAGTATTGTCATGTTTTGAATTGGTGTATCTACAATGGAATCTGGTTTTTCGCTAGATGTATGCATTGTTTCTTTCCTATTAAATGATGGAGGATGGAGTTGTAATCTACTTATTATGGTCACTTTTATAATATTAACTTGACATCACACATTATACAAGTTTTTACATCCTTGAAGAAGTTCTTCTTACCTTTCCTCCTGACCAAGTTGAAAATATGGTGCATCTCAAAGCAGCTTCCCATGAAGGAAAGGGTAAAAACAAGGTTTATATTCCACTTATAGTAAGCCTTTCTAAATCAGAGGATGCACCTGGCCTTGAGTATAATTTTATATTCAATCTCTTTGGTGAAGGCACTAAAAGGCGACACTGTAACTATAGAAGTGCTTTCTATCTTCAAACATTCAATGAAGCCTTTTTCCCGAAGAGATATCTCAGACACACATTCAGCTTGTTCTTTATCATTATAGTGCCTACTTTCTTTCTTCTTATCTAGTGAAAGTGAGAACTACAACCATCAAAATTCCAAGTCCTAAAATAGAATCATATTTCAAAGTTGATCTCACAAAATTGTTGGATACATAACTTAAATATAGTCCATATGGTAATCCTACTATGTTTTCACTTTGAACATTATCAACCATTTGCAGTTAAAAAGGAGATGGTGCTAGAAATACAAATTTTCATATTGAGGAAAATTATCACTTTTTTCATGGTGGTGCTTGAATCAAAGGTGGATTTTCAAGGACTGGTAATCAAAAAGGATTGAATGCTAGATGTACTTCATATTTAAAGAATTTAGTGACAAGACTGCTACCTCAAGCACATTCGGTTTATAACTGGGATGAAATTTGGATCATTTCTATCTCACATTTGAGGGTTGACTCTAGAAAAAGTCAAATACAAACCTAGAAATTGAACCTCAATATCCTATGTTTGGAGGCTGGAAAGCCACTTTTGTAGCAGACCACAGATGAAGTGTTGATTATTAAGAGTGTGATCCATAGAGATTTAAATGTTATGATGTAGGAGTTTCCTAAACCAACCTCTCTCCTCCAAGGTGTGGTCCTTCAAAGAGGTTACATAAATGGACACATCATTTCTCAGTTCCACACAAAGGGTATAATCCACTGTAGAGACGATCCTATTATCAACTTATTAAATGCTTTGGGGTCATTAGAATCCATTCACTAATGCGGGAACAAAGAAAATAAGATTGGTCTATTTTTCCTAACCGAACGATGATAAATGGGGATCATATTGTTGTAATGAGGTTAAGGGGTTTCCAAAGTAAGCACCCAAGGAGTGTCGAACCATTTAGAGCTTGTAAATTTTTGGCAACGAAATCTCCTGAGAATACTATTTTAGGTTAAATAGACATAATTCATGTGCGTAGGGGCTCTAACTACAAACTTAACTGATTTGAGTGAGGAAGTAGTGAGACTCTTCAACACATACAGGTATAATGTTGATACGATTTCTAAAATGGGGCCTTCAAGGCAATTGAAGGAGATACTATTACGTAGATGACACTCTAGTTGTTTCTCGGCAAGCAATATCTACAATGACAAATTTGTTTTGTAATACGGTTGAAGAAGTTGCTCTATAAGGCATATATTCTAGTCACATGGACCACTGTCTGGAAGACTCATGGGCATGGATGATAAATTTAAGGTTACAATATACCAATGTCTTTCTAGCCTGGAACCGATGGCATGGAAAACTGTAGGCAACGTTAAACATTATAGATCGATGGCTCATGATAATAGTATTATGAATCAATGGCACCCCAATGGAACAAAGTGCACAGATTTTATGATAATGCATGCCCTCATAAGCAGATTCATTAAAAATACACATCATATGATCAATGGACCAGATTAATTATAGGAGCACCCTCCTTGACTTCCATAAACCACTATGAGTGGTCTTGAGGGCAGTATCAAATTTTCAAAGGTTGTATGTAGTTTTGTCAATTTATACATAGGTAAGACAATGGGACCCATGCTCCATCTCTTCAATTACAACTATATTTTATGATATTTTTTTACTGAGCCTTGGTTTGTAATTGTTTCATTGAAAGTTTGTTGGCGACCCGAAATGTGTTGGTTTCTCTCTTCAGAAGACTTATAAAGGAGGCAAGGTTTATATTTTTAAAAGTTTTTTTAATATTATATCTATATTATAATATATATATATATATATATATTATATTATATATATATATTATATAATATATATATATATATATTATATATATATATATATATATATATATAATATATATATATTATATATATATATATATATATATATTTAAATTATTTCAGAAGTTTTTTTTACAAAACGAAAGAAAAAATTCCTAAAACGGCTTCAAGAATCAGTTTTGAAACTGATCATAATAGTTAGGCAATAGGGCTAGGCAGCAGGACAAAAGGAGGGAAATTATATTTTGAAATGGTTCGGAAGGTCACAGTCATCCATGGATGGCAGTGTAAATAAATCATTCTATCTAAAATCTGAAGATGAATTTTCAATTTGGCTCCAACATTGGGAAGTTACAGAGACTATCTTTTTCTTGAGTTTCAGCATTAATATTTATGTATTTTCCTCTCTTGGATAGTGTAAGATGCAACAGGTTCTTTGGTTTAGTTTTTGATGAATTTACTTAATTGTACTCATTAAAATTAATCTTGAAGCCCTTAATGGGCGCTCCACATCTAGGAACCTCATTCATGTTTTCTTAGTCTTACATAATTCTTTCTATAGAGTTAAAGCACATATTCTTAATTGCCTATGCCAAAATTTTGTCTCCTCCATTTTATGCTTTACATCTCCACCCTGCAACTCCCATAGCCTCTCCAGTCATTCTGCTTTAGAAGGCTAGGGTTTCAGAACTTGCAATCCCTCGTGACTTGTACTTCCAGCCATAGATTTTTTTTTTAATTAATCTCAAAATTTCTCGGCCATTGTTTCCCCCACAGCCAGCAATTGTCTCTTGAGGTACAACATTTTTTGGCGCCATTGTCGGGGACAGAGACATTAATATTTTTTTCCCTGGGTATTACAGATCTATTTATTGATGGTGAACAAGATTTAGATATGAAATTGGTTGTTTATTATCCACATGATGACTCCACTAATAAAGACCTTATTGAATTAAAAATTTTCTGACAATAAAATGAGGAAGAAACATTAAAAGTTCAAGCATCAGGCTTTTAGGTTTTTTAAGGGTATCTTATTTTTTATTTTTAGAAATGTGGTATACTTTCCCTTCACATTAAAAATATTATTTCCTACTTTATATTCTCATTGTAAACCCCAAAAAACACATTCTTTATTGGAAAAAGAAGACATTTCTTCTTCTTGTGTTATTGATCTAGACACAACTTTATCTCCTAAAAGTGAGAGGAGAGATGATTGTTGCATTACAATTCTTGAAGATAATCGGCCACAGTCTGGGCATGAAGGTGATGATTCATAATCTTTGGGAGATAAGACTCTACCTCATAAACAACTCACTGTTGTTTAGGTCAAAACCAGGGAAATATTTAAACCCTTGGTGTTGTCTACAGTTATTCATCTGTATCCTTCAAAAAGATTCAAATTTTTGCCAAGTTTCTTTGGAGAGAATGATGATGATATAGTTGAACAACATGTCTTAGAATTTGAGTACTTTCTGGACAAATTTCAAATTATTTATGAAGATGTGGTTTTGAGTTTGTTTTGTCATACATTAAAGTTGGAAGCTCAGCAATGGTTCCATTATTTGGAGACAAGTTCAATTAGTTCATGGCAGGGTTTTAGGATATCCTTCTTAGATATTGGGGTGAGAAGAATTCATATGAAAAACACCTATTGGAATTATATACTATCTAGAGGAAGAACAATGAATCAATCACTAGGTTTAATAGGAGACTTCAAAGAAATTATTTTAGCATGCCCAAAAAAATCAACCTCCTAAAGTTGCTGCCATGGTGTATTATTTATCAGCTCATCCTCTTGACTTGGCATTTAGTCTTAGGGAAAGGAATCCTTGCACTATGGAGCAAATATATCTCTATGCACAAGAAATTGAGGATAATCTATGAGCCTATGAAGCTTCCCTATCAAAATATTTCTGCAAATCTGGAAGTAAATCAGTAGGAGGAGTCAAAAGTACAATCATCTGATCTAAACTTTCCTTCCTCAAATTTTACAAGTTGTGGGTCAATTTCTTATGAGTTAAATAATTTTCCTCAATAAAATAATGTTACTTCTGTAGTAGAGGGTTTCACATTTCTTGAAATAATGAATGGATCTGACATGGTTTTTCTTTATGGAAATGGCGTGAAAAATTAAAGTGAATGCTCACATTATATAGAGCACTTTCACTTTGCTCACAGTAATGAAATTTTCTTGGTTTCTAGCAAAAAAATTTCACATCAACAATTTGTTGAATCAGAACCACTAGTAGAAAATGGTGAAATTAGTGACTAGGCGACTAAAAAAGTCAGTCACCACAACTTTTCCAAGTGAAATACTACCAAAAATTAGCAATTTTAAGAGACCCAACTAAAAACGACTAACATATATGATAAATTTAGTCCCAAGTTAAAATATACGACTAGCTAATAAGTAATACTACTAAAAATGACTAACGTGAATGACTAATTTAGTCTAGGAACAAAAATATGACTACCTAACAAGAACTACAATAATATGAATTAGTTGTTTTAATTGTGTTACTTCAATAGTATAAACTTACAAATGATAGGGGATTTAAAGGTTGTTATAGATTGGATGAAAGGTTATACTTCCTTATACACTTCTTTATTGGATCAAAGGATTATTATAATTATAGAGCTTATTGTAATCTTTATGGTTATATCATTTGATCATATTCTTAGGAAATTAAATTCAAAGGTTGACAGATATTTATCGAAAACTATAGTGGGCCAACACCTCCTTTTACAACACGACATGACCACCTATATATGTTGCAACAACCTTGCCAACTTATTTAGTGGGTTGCACATATATTTCATATTTCTTCTTCGACTTGCAAAGTGGTAGTGCCAAGGAGAGGGTATGAACTTTGATCAAGGAATGTTCAGTTAGTACCACTACCTGCAAGTTTCCAGCTTCTTGGAGCTTGTCAAATGTCTTAAGTTTTCTTCACAACTTCTCATGTTGCATAAATTACTTGTCTAAATGTCCAATTGAGACTACAACCCTCCAACATATCTAACTATTCAAACTCTTCAACCCTTGTTAGAGTCTTCTTAGACGTAGACTCATGCCTGAAGCAAAACATAACACTAACATCATGAATGTGCATGCTCATTCCTTCTTTTAATGCCTCATTGAAGCCACATTATCACACTGCCTAAAATGAAATGTTCACATCTTAAGGAAAAGCATCTACTTTGCTTATAACAACATAAACTATGCGAGTGACTAAGAGATAACTCCATTTTCACAATATGACAACATAGGATCTTACAACCCCATTCACTCAACAATTTGAATATATTTAAGAAAAAGCAGGATATGTATCCTACGCCTGCCAAATTTGAAATATGAATTTTAAGAAACTAACATTTCTTTTCAACTATCAAATCCATTTACTATATACTCTATTTTATTTTCTCCCACCTAATATGAAAGAACACCTAAATGTTTTCAATACAACCAAATTAAAAGCACTTGTTTCCTTCCAACATCTCACATTTTGCCTCCATAAACTTTAATAGGAAAATCATTGCATAAAAAACGTAACCTTAAAGTTAGATTCTTATTCTTATTATTATTATTATTATTTATTAATTATTATATAAATACCACCTAATATCACAACCTAAAAACATGTAAAAGCCTATTAATTTCTCAAATACAACTAGAATCAGATACAAATGAAAATAAAATATTATATCTATTTTTTTTCCTAAAAACATGTAAAAGCCTATTAATTTCTCAAATACAACTAAAAGAAAATGTAAGTGAAACTAAAATTTTGTATCTATTTTTTTCACAACATAAAATTTTAACACTTTTTAAAAATTTAAGCTTTAATTTGGCTTTACAATACCCCTCTCAACCACAAACTCTTCATATCGCGAGAAAAAGATATTTGGTAGAGTTGTGAATTATGAGCAGACCCAATATCTAATGCCACCATTGAATATTTACTCCATTGATGGCACCAAGGTATCTTTCACTTTTAACTTCAATGCAATTCTACCCTACATTTAGTCTTCCACACATACAGGAGTACAGGCACCCTAGCGCTCTGGTTCAAAATCCATTGGTTTTTTCACAGCCAAGATTTTATTTTTAGGATTTAAACTTTGTGCTACTTTATGTTACTATTTGCAGGGATCGAATTGGAATTTGATGAGTATGGGAGGACATTTATCATATTAAAGGAGCAAGAGCAGATGGTTAAGTCAAAGAACACTTGTTAAGGTTCAGGGCTTTATGAATTCTAGTGGTTGTAGGTTCAAAAACGTGGATGCATCTATTCTCATTATGGTTGGCAATATCCATCTTTCCAAAGTAGTTGCCCTCCTCTCAATATATTCAAAGCCTTTTGAGTCCATTCCTAGATTTTAGTTCATCTTTAAAATCATGAGACTACCATTCTGGTATAGATGGGTTTTCCTTATACTGTAGAAACTATCTCATTCTCGCTTCCACATATGAGGCCACAAACCAATAGCAAAGATCACTTTTGTGCATTCCATTTGGAGCCCAATCTGATACTCCAAACTATTTTTCTATGGAAACCAAATCCAAAAAACTGAAATTGCCATCACATGGTGATCCATATGGGTTGAGCCCTCCTCTCTCCGATAAAATCCTCAATCTTGCTGAATCCATTGCCAACCTCTTCCCAGAAGAGTGAAATTAGATCAGCCCCTACCAAAGGGATAAGTTGAGGGTGCCTTGCATTGAGATATTGTTAGTTTAGGTTGTTGCAATGATCCCTCAGGTGATTCTAGCCTTTGGTGCAGTGAAATCCAAGGAAACACATGTGAGGATTACCCTTTTGGTTGGGCTTCATTCCTCTTCATTATGAGGGGCCTTCATGTCATTCCCAATCTTTCCAAAGATGACATGGAATATTTTCTATCGATGGTAAGTGTATGCTGATTAGATTTAAACAATATTATTCAACATTTACCATTGCACGATGCCCATTTTTGGTTACTTGAATATAACTCCCTTCTTGATTTCAAGTCTAAGAGGTATCTATTAATGGCTATGGATCATTGTACCCTAACATCATCAAGATAGGTGCAAGATCTGTTTATATGATAGAGCACAATTAGCAAAAAAATATGAGATAATTTGAAGTGGGTTTGAGATAACACGCTGAAAGAGTGGTGACCTTGAAGTGAGAGCTAAGTCAAGCATATGATGAAGAAAAGAAGAAACAACCAAAAAGAGACATTTCTTGTTATATTTGAGGTCATACACCTTTTCGAGTTCACATCTAAAATAGATATATGTTTATTTAATTAAAAAACTAAAGATTCATTTAAAATGTAAGAACATATCCAATGCATATACATTGTACTTTTTGAATTTGATTTTACTCTTAATTTCCTAAAAAAATTTAAGAGTAGCGTGAATTCAATGACTGGTAGTCTTTAGTTTAATTTTCCCATAGAGTGATTCATGGTGATCAATCGACATATGAGGCAAAGGTAGTTGGATATGTTCAAGATAAAGATGTATCAGTGCTATGGGTGAATGCCCCAAAAGATAAATTGAGACCCATGTCAGTTGGAATCTCCACAGATCTTTTAGTAGGCCAAAACATGTATGCAATTGGGAATCCAGTGAGTTTCCTTTTTCTTATTCTATTTAATTTCACCTAGCTCATTCTAGCATCAAGTACTACTACACTTCTATAGTTTACATTTGTCTTGTCTTAGATTTCTGTTTGTAGCTTAATGTATAAATATACAATGCATTTTATATCTACTTTATCAATGGAGATCTTGATTTCAGAAATGAAAACTGCTTGTGTTCAATAAAATGTGATGCAATATTTTTTTGGATTTCTTAAAGACATCAAAATATAGAATCAAATGTGTAGAGAAAGGGAAATTTGGCCCAGTGCCATGCTAATATTTCTAGGTGTAAATTGTAATTGACTCAGTTCTGTAATCATTGAAGTTAAACATGTAACTATATTATGTATTTTTATTTTTATAAAACTGAGGAATGCATTTAGTAAATGAGTGAGGCATATGTAGTGTTTTTAAAAAGATTGTTTTATTTTATTGCATGGCATCTCGTATAATCCTCCTATGATGTTTTGAAGTGTATTTTAGTACCCCTTCTCTCTTGTTTGTGCATATGCTCCTGTCTATCTTGTGTTACTTTGTCCATGTAAGAAACATGAAAAGAAGTTGGTATTAAAGTTGAAGTGCCATGTTTTGCAAGCACTTGATTATTTACAACAATGACTGTAATGTAACAGGTTAATTGGAGTACAAATCATCACAAAATTGTTATGAAAGGGATATACCAGACATGCCTAGAGTTCATGGTAAGAATAAAACAAGGAATTGGCTTCAATTAAAAAAAAAATCACTTTACAAGTGAGGGGCATGCGTCATGGTGGTTTATTATGGTTGTTTGATGGAGGAATTCTTACTCCAATGTTTTGCCAAGTCTTCAAGACATGGGGATATAGGAATGCATGGATCCATATGAGGGATGTCTAGGGACACCCCACAAATTTTAGGGAACATCATAAAGGACTTCAGGGTGCTTAGCATAGGGGAGTACTTGAAATAGTAAAAATAGTACACAGCCTTAAGATGGGTTTGTTGGAGGTTCTAGAAGCCAAGTTGTTGTGACTTATAGAAATGCCTTAGATCCTAATGCTGAAAACCCAACCTTACATACCAACACTACCTTGCTCATGAGACTTAGCACCACCTACATCAAAGTTCCAAGGCATTGCTACTCAAGTTGTGACCTATGGAAGGATTTTTGAATCTTTTCTCCAGTTGGAGGTGAGATGGACCTTGTACATTCAGTTGAATGAAATAGAATTAAGGAATGTTGTGTGGTATTTTTTCCCATCTCATGGACTAACATGTGAGATATCTAAATCATAAAGTGAAATTCAACCTTTAGAAGTTGTGAAATTGGGTTTGCCATATATTCTTTCGCTGAAATTCTAAAATCGAGTTGGATCCTTTCTGTTGAATCTCTAGCCTTTTAACATATATATATGTTTATGACACAATGTCCCTGGTAGTCTTTCCTTTCAGGGATAGTGGTAAAGATTATTTGCTGTAATGCTTACTGTGTACTTTTAGAGAGATGAAAATTGGATCACATCCACCTTAGTTGAACTAAGAAAGAGTAGAGGTCCATGCTAATAGCCTAGACAATGGTGGGCATTACAGTTTTTGTATGTTCAAATGATGGGACATTAAATATAGAAAATGCATTGACTGCATGAATATGATGTTTTCACACAGCCATATAGATTTAGGTTTGATATTGACCTGGGGTTTCCTAAGCTTGAGGATCCATCAAATGCACATAAGTCACTGAGTTTTGAAATATAGAAATAGGATATATGCAACTTCTAGCTTCACAAACTGGGAAGTGCATCTCAGACATGGGTCTATATAGATTTTTGCTCGATGCATGGAGTAGACCATGACGCACATCCAAATTATTGACCCATTTATGGGATTTTTTGGGTATGTTAATCATGAGGAGCTAGGAGTGGATTTTGGAACCAAATGGAAAGAAGAGAAATTACAGCAACACCATGAAGCAAGATTCCTATGCACTATGTAGTGGGTATTAAACACCCAAAAAATATGACATCATTAGTTTTTGGGGGTTTATATGTATTTCTTTCAAGAAATTTAAGATACAATGATCCTAATCTCTGTGTATAAGACGACAAGCCTACCTCTATGTAACCTACGAGGAGCCTTAGTATGCATGTGGCATTAATCGTTGGTTGGAAACCATGGTATGGACCTGTGTGTTGCATTAAATATTAGAGGAGGAGCTAGTAAACAAAGAGATTGTGCTTATGATGACATGGGTTGTATATGCATGTTCATTTATCTTCTAGAATTAGGTGTTAAATCTCTCATGATTCCTCCAATTATAATGTCTTGTGGCAGAATGTATTTCTTAGTTGTATTGATACATTGGGTGCAAATTGGCATGGTCCTAGCTCAAACATTTCTTCAAACAATTGGTTCATCTCTATATCTCCTAGGAATATACACAAGATGAAGATCCATAATTGTATTCAATTTGCAAGGAAATATTGGAAACGGATTCAAATATTCTAGACTCGAATCTACTAGGACTCATGCTTTTGACAGAAGTTGAAGAACTGGGTGCCCAAAAGGTCATGCAACTTTTTCAAGGAGGCAGGGACTTGGTTGTAAATACAAGATAATATGGATTGACATTGATATGCTAAATTATTTTTTCTATGTCATTTTGTGACCCCAGTTGCAGAGCAAGTTAAATGTTTTGCCGAGGGGTTTTTTAATTTGCTTGGGAATTCAACACTACAATTTATTTGATCTTTATAATCTGAAGATCTTAATCTAATGTTGTATGGGAAGGGTCAATATTTATGTGTACAAGATTGGAAAGACCATATGGAGTGTCATGAATACATAGAATTTGATGATCAAATTATTTGGATCTAGTATGTATTATCACTTTTGCTTTTGTTTTTCATTTGTAATGTAAGTGAAAATTCATGGATGTTAGATGTATCTACTAGGGGAACTTCAATTTACTTTGATGGAAATCTTGGCATTCCAATCTTCCACTTTGATTAGATTGTTGTCATTAATATCTTGGAGTAAATATTGATTATTTTCTTATTGTACGCCATAAGTTCGTTGTATATTGCAATATTTTATGAAATATATCATTAATTTGACTTGGAGTTTGTCAGACATAAGGCACCAATAAAACTATGCTAATTAGGTGCCCACATTCTTCCTACTCTCTTGGTTGCAATTTTACTTCTATTTGGACATAGATATTAATAAAATTATATTATCTTATAAGGGAAAAGTGAAAAAACCAAGGGGTTTCCTAAGTCATGTGCTAGGATAGATCCACTCTGAGACCACTGTGTACATACTCCAGCGATAAATGACCTCTAAAAGGTAGTTAGCAAATGCATAGGAGCAGGGACTATCTTGAAATGGGGATGAAGAGGACTGACCATGATAAACCATGAAGGGTTTAGAGAAACCACTTAATTGAAAAAAATATTGTACTTATCATTTAAGCATTATCTTAGTACAATACATCATATGCGATGGTTAGAGTTTTGGCTGGTCATGATACAATAATACAAGTCATTGTGATAGCACATTTGATTATTGTACCCTGAAATCATCAAGATAGGCACAAATTCTGTTCATATAGTGGAGCACAATTAGCAAAAAAAGATGAGGCACACTGAAGTGGATTTAAGGTAATATGTTAAAAGAGTAGTGACCCTGAAGTGAGAGTTAAGTCAAGCATACAATGAAGAAAATAAGAAACAACCAACAAGAGGAATTTCTTGTTATATTTGAGGTCATACACCTTTTCCAGTTCAAATCTAAAAGAGATGTTTGTTTATTAAATTAAAAAACTAAAGATTCCTTTAAAATGTAAGAACATATCACATGGATATACATTGTACTTTTTGAATTTTCTTTTACTCTTAATTTTCTAAAAACATTTAAGAGTAGCATGAATTCAATGACTGACAGACTTCAATTTAATTTTCCCATAGAGTAACTCTTGGTGATCAGTCAACATATGAGGCAAAGATAGTTGGATATGATAAAGATAAAGATGTAGAAATGCTATGGGTGAATGCACCAAAAGATAAACTAAGACCCATGCTAGTTGGAATCTCAGCAGATCTTTTAGTAGGCCAAAAAGTGTTTGCAATTGGGAATCCAGTGAGTTTCATTTTTCTCATTCTATTTAATTTCACCTAGCTCATTCTATCATCAAGTATTGCTTCACTTCTATAGTTTTCATTTGGCTTGTGTCAGATTTTTGTTTGTATCTTAATGTATAAACATGCAATGCATTTTAGATCTACTTTATCAATGGAGATCTTGATTTCATAAATGAAAAAATGCTTTTTTTAAGTAAAATGTGATGTAATATTTTTTTGGAGTTCTTTAAGACATCGAAATATAGAATCAAATGTGTAGAGGAAGGGGGATTCAACTTAGTACCATGCCAATATTTCTAGGTGTAAACTATAATTGACTCAGTTCTGTAATCATTGAAGCTACACATGTAATTATATTGTGTATTTAATTTGTTTGGATAAAATTGAGGAGTGCATTTGGTAAATGAGAGAGGCATATGTAGTATTTTTAAAAAGATTTTTTATTTTATTGCATGGCATCTCATATAATCCTCCAGTGATGTTTTGAAGTGTATTTTAGTACCCCTTCTCTCTTGTTTGTGCATATGCTTTTGTCTATCTTGTGTTACTTTTTACATGTAAGGGACATGAAAAGAAGTTGGTATTACAAGTTGAAGTGCCATGTTTTCCAAGATCTTGATTCTTTATAATAATGACTATAATGTAACAGGTTAATTGGAGTACAAATCATCACAAAAATTCTTATGAGAGGGATGTACAAGACATGCCTAGAGTTCATGGTAAGAAGAAAACAAGGAAGTTAAGAAAACAAGGAATTGACTTCAATTCAAAAAAATGCCACTTTGCGAGAGAAGGACATGTGTAATGGTGGTCTCTTGTGGTTGTTTGATAGAGGAATTCTTACTCAAATGTTTTTCGAAGTTTCCAAGACATGGGGATAAAGGAATGTAGGGATCCATCTTAGGGACGTGTAGAGACACCCCACAAATTTTAGGGAACATGACAGAGGACTTCAGGGTGCTCACCATACGGGAGTAGTTGAAATACTAAAAATAGCATGCAACCTTAGGATGGGTTTGTTGGAGGTTCTAGAAGACAAGTTTTTGTGACTTCTGGAAATGCATAATATCCTAAGGCTAAAAACCCAACCTTTCATACCAAAACCACCCTACTCATGAGACTTAACACCACATACATCAAAGTTCCAAGGCACTTCTACTCAAGTTGTGACCTATGGTAGGATTTCTAAATATTTTATCCAGTTGGAGATTGGTTGGACCTTGTACTTTCAGTTGAATGAAATAGAATTAAGGCATGTTGTGTAGTATTTTTTCCCATATATTGGACTAACGTGTGAGCTATCTAAAACATCTAGTGCAATTCAACCCGAAAAGGTTGTAAAATCGAGCCTGCCACATCTTCTTTTGTTGAAGTTGTGAAATTGAGATGGACCCTTTCTGTTGAAGCTACAGCCTTTTTACATATATATGTTTATGCCACAACGTCCCTAGTAATCTTTCCTTTTAGGGATAGTGGTAAATATTATTTGATGTAATGAAAACTGTGTACTTTTGGAGAGATGGAAATTGGAACACATCCACCTTAATTGCATTGAGAAAGAGTTGAGTTCCATGTTAATAGCCTGGACATGGGTGGGCATCGTTGTGTTTGTATGTCCAAGTGATGGGACATTAAATATAGAATTGCATTGACTGCATGAATATGATGTTTGCACACACTCATATAGGTTCAGGTTTGATATTGACCTAGGGGTTCCTAAGCTTAAGGATCCATCAAATGCACAAAAATCATTGAGTTTTGAAATATAGAATAGGATATATGCAACTTATAACTTCACAAACTGGGAAGTGCATCACAGGTATGGGTCTATATAGATTTGTGCTCGGTGCGAGGGAAGTAGAGCATGGCACATCTCAAAATTATTGACCCATTTATGGGAGTTGTTGGGTCTGTTAATCATGAGGAGCTAGGAACTAATTTTGGAACCAAATGGAAAGAAGACAAATTATAGCAAGAGCATGAAGCAAGATTCCTATGCATTGTGTATAGGGTATCTAACACCAAAAACATGTGGCATCGTTGGTGTTTGGGGGTTTAGATGTATTTCTTTCAAGAAATTTAGGATATAATGATTGTAATATATGAGTATAAGGGGACAAGCCTACCTCTATGTAACAGAGACAAAGAGCTAGAGGAGCCTTAGTATGCCTGTTGCATTAATCATTGGTTGGAAACCATGGTTTCGACCTGTGTGTTGCATTAAAGATTAGAGGAGGAACCAATAAATAAAGGGATTGTGTTTATGATTCCAAATGTTGCATATTCATGTTCATTTATATACTAGAATTAGGTGTTAAATATCTCTTCATTCCTCCAATTATAATTTTGTGTGGTAGAATGTATTTCTTAGTTGTATTGATACATAGGGTCCAAATTGACATGGTCTTAGCTCAAACATTTCTTCAAAAAATTGGTTGGTCTCTATATCTCCTACGAAGATACACAATATGAGGATCCATAATTGTTTTCAGTTTGCAAGGAAATATTGGAAATGGATTCAAATATTCTAGACTCAGATCTACTATAACTCATATTTGTGACAAAAGTTGAAGAACTTGGTTCCCAAAAGGTCATGGAAATTTGTCAAGGAGGCAAAGACTAACTAAATATCAAAACTTGATCCACATTGTAAACAATATTCCTTTCTTTCATGCATAGACATTGGGAAAATGAAAATTCTCAATTAGCTTAAAACCCTGAGATAATAAATATTTTACTTAAAAGCCTTAAAAATAGGATCATTGAAAAAAAAAACATAATTATCCTTATGACTAGCTGTAAAAATTTCAAACAAACAAACAAAAACATTATCGTTTAGATTTATTTATTTTGTATTTTTTCCTTCTTGGTTCTGTGGTTCAATATATCTTAAAATTTACAGAGATATAGTCATTTTTATAGGCCATTAAGTTTGGATGACTAAAATTAGCAAATACCACCCTCAAAACATTCAAAAGCCTAAACAGGTTGACAGTGGTTCCACTAAAGCTGCACTAAATTTAGTATGATCTAATCCTTAGGTAACCAACCTTAGACATATCGTTGATTAATTTATGTTGTTTGAAATTTATTGAGTTTTAGTTTTATCGTGAAACTAATGGAAACATACTAGCATGGGTGAGTTCACTATCTTGATAGCAATGTTGTGGTTTTATCTAGTCCTTGAAAGCAACTTATAGTTGATGGTCAAAATTTCACATTCTTTTCATTTTTTTATCTTCACATATAACATATCCTTATGTTATAGCCTCTAGCTAGATATATACAGTAACTTCCACTCAGAAGTTGGATGTCATCATTTTGGAGCTTGAGCTTACTCAACTTACCTTTGTTTCCTTCAAAAATTTGATTAGATCTCATTATATTGTCTATTGTAAAGCATGAATCCAATTTACCTTTTTTTCAGTTAAAAATGTGATTAGATCTCGCTATATCATCTTTTGTAGGGCATGAATCCAATTTCTCAGAGTCCATTTGTCTGAGGCGTTACAAAGCTACTTTAATTCGTTAAACTTACTTTCATGTTATTTTTGTTGATTGTGATTCTGTAGGCCACATCTTCACTGGAAAAGGGGCATATTTACTTAAGTGTGGAAGGAGAGGGAAGCTTCAATTTTGTGCTTTCAATATTTCTAAGGTATGTAATATAATTTTAAAAAAAAAATCTCCATAGAATTTTGTGATTTAACTTTTTCTTTTGGTAATGGATTATTTGTGTGACCTCCCCTCTCACACACAACCAAAGTCCAGAAATGCATGGTTTTTTTGGATATGTGAGCAATGGACAGATTTAGGCTAGCCATTTATCTAGAAATTTGTAGTGTACGAGATCAAGCATTTACAGTTGAATATTTCCTTGCCACTAAATTAGAGTTGCAGAGTCATACTCCTATTTGTCAGGCATATACCTCATTTTTAAATCAATTTATCGCTGACTCTGTACAAGCCTGCCATGGGAGGGAAACAAGTGATCAGTACTACTTCTTAATATTTCTGCTTAACAAGTAAAGATTTATAATGTGTATAATTTAGTGGCTCCTTGGAGAATCCCAAGAGTGGAACTATTGTAGCAATAATGAATTCATTTATTTTGAGTTATTCATTAATGCATTGATAGTATATTGTTTATTCCATGCAATACCTTAACAGTGTATGATCAAATTACAATTAAGTCTGTCATAATATTTTGACTTACCATGTTTTAGAGGGAAACTAGAGCATGTGTCAATCTTGTACGTCACAATTGTATCATGCAGAGTTTACTTGGCACGTGTTTTGTGGATCTAAGCAGCCAGATACCTGTTTGAATTCAAGAGGCATCGGTACTACAAAGTGGGAAAAAGGCTTCACAATTAACCTGGATTTCAAATTATGGTTGGAGTTGGTTTGTTGGCAAGATTCTGGATATCCCAACTTCCTTTTTATGGCTGAGTGCAAGATTGAATCCTTCAACATATTTCTCGCTCAGTTTTCATTAAGTGATGGGTTTTCTCGTAAGTGCTTCACACCTATAAACTTTACCAGAGTTGTTATTGAGTCTTTGGAGGTGGTTAGATTTTCAAAGCACACACGTACAAGAAGATGAGAAATAATATGCTAGAATAATTTAAAGTTATCTCCCTACGAATAAGGTGTTCCCTTTCATAAACCTAATGAATCACTGTACTTCTTTCTAGTGAACAACTTTGGGACTTGCCATAAATTGTGAGACAATTCCAACCCCATAACTATCAGTTTCGTGTTTAAAGCTATATCCACTAGATTATAATTCTCACAAGGAGAAATCCATTATCGTTTCTAAAGAACCTACAATCGTGTTATGAAACCAGCTCACAAAAATATAGAAAGGATAGATCAACACCTTAGAATTCAGCGTCTTCGAGGGGGAAACCTCCTTTACATTACATAAATGAACAATTCTTGGATGATTCAAATGAC